>JASSUY010030353.1:0-21557 GCA_032466535.1 Forpus xanthops | reverse complement strand
AAGGCCCGGAAGGGCGGCGGGAAGCGCCCGGCGAACGGAGGCGGCTGCGCCATGCTGCCGACCCGACCTGCTGCACCTGCACCGCAGCGCCGCCTGGCGGCCCGGAGGACCGTCCCTCCGCGTCCCCGCCCCTCCACAGCGTTTTTCTCATCTATTGATCACTTAAAAGCCTTAAAACCTCGAAATACCCTTAAACTTTAAACCTTCTGGGGTTGACGTCAGGGATGACAACGCTCCGGTGCTTGAGTATTCGCTCGGTTTTATTCAAACGGCAGAGGTGAAGTACAAACTGTAGTTACAGAGCGTTTTGTTTCCTTAAAAACAGTTTGTGTTTTACATAATTCCAAACAACTTTCAAAACTAAGTTGTTGAACAGTTTCACCTAAAAGGTTGGGGTTTGGTTTTAATCCATTTAAAAAGGGAGCTGAATGAAAGGAGTCAGAATTAAAAGCGGTTATATGTCTTTTCTCCACTCTAAAAGGAGGAAAGTGAGGATGCAGGTACAGATAGTTCACCCCTGATTCCATTGTGAGGGCTCTAAGCTCCTAGAAATATCCTCAACTCCCAACGCAGCTTTTTCTGAACCATTATTGGGTCATTTTGCCTGAATAAAACCTGAAATCCTAAGGGAAGTATCTGCTGCACCTGGCTACAACTGCATGTCACACTGCTTCTAGGTCAGAACACAAGTATCACATGAAATTTACATGACAAAAATCAACAGAAAGAGGGTCAATGCATCCACCCTAACACCTTTCCTGTCCTAAAACATCCACTAGACTGTAAAGAACAATGAGGATTTCATTTAAATAGCATGAATTTACATGTTAGAAAAAAGGGGCAGTAAAACCTAAGCCCAGGTATCACTGAAGAACAGAAAGTTGTAACGATTTTCATTCCCAAAACATACAGGTCCTTTAGTGTTCCCACAAAGACTCTCCTAAAGGATCGCATTCGTTTTGGTGTAGAACAGAAGAGGGAGGATGGCTTTGGCGCCAGACTAAAAATCAAAGACAAAACCACAAGAAGCACTACCAGCATTGGAGCATAACTTAAAAAGCGCCGTGTGAATGATCACTACCGGTTACATCAAAAATATGATACATTTACTTCTTTCATCTCTTAACATTATAAGATAGAGGCTGGGCAAAGTGCACCAAAAAACTGATGCATGATAGTTCCAATACGTTAAACAAAATGTACTATATTAGAACATTAATAGTTAAAAATTGATGTTTTCTTGTCCAAATTCAGATGGCTTACCGCATCCTAGAAATCCTCTGGAAAAATGAATTACGAAGTTCTGACTTCACCTTCTTTCACAGTATTCCAGGTGATGAAAGCGTACTCCTAATGGAGAGGTGAAGGATAATTATTTGCTATTGCATTCCAATTACTGTAACAAACTAGTGTCACATCTTAGCAAGATCTCCCAGCAGCGTGGGAAAGTGTGTCCCAGTTTTTCCACCCAGTGTCTCTGCTATAACAAGTCACTCCAGCATCCACTCGGCTCCAACCCGACACTGACCCCAATACAACCCTCTATGAGGAGCTAATGGTTTATTCACCCTCTACCAATTATTCATCTTGATTCCCATGTTTGTAGAGTAACATTATTGTAAAAATCTAACTACTGCAGCACTGGCGTTGCTGGTTTAGTTTCTAGGAAGAGCGATGGATCCAGGTGCTGCTGGATTTGCTATACATTTTAATTGAACAAGTGTAATATACAATTCATATTTGAACATTATGCCATCCAAGTCCACACAATGTCCATTGGATAAATCAATGTGATGTTGCAATAAAATACACGATCTGCTTGAGCTAATAAAGTTCCTCAACACGTATCCGAGATAGATCCAATGCCTTTTAGTATCAGACTGAAGCCAGAAATAGCCAAGTGCACTTTATGCGGGCGAGCATTCTGACAGTATTTAATGGTTTGCAGCATCTGCTTGTCGAGGCCAGCCTTCTTCCTCCACACCAGAATCATATTCTTCCTCAGATGAATCTTTAGTGGGAGCCCTATAATTAAAATGAACTGATCAGACACTTTATATACAGTTTCTGTAGCTTCTGGTCAACATGTTACCCCAATGAAAACTGCCCTGACAAGCATTCACCTGCTAAACAACCTTCTGAGCTGAAAATGGTGCTATGCAGATTACTACCAGTATGCACTCCCATTACTGAGAGTAAAAAAGCTATTGAATTCAGTTAAGTCACTTGATTTAATAAATATATTTTCTATTTCCAGCAAATACGAATGGTGGTGCTCTATAAATTCCCATAAAGCAGCCATCAGTGTAAGTAATCAGTACCTTTAAAGCAGGATACTCTCCACTCCAAACACCCCCTTTGAGAAACAAGCCTCAGCACAGAGAGGAATATAAGCCATGTACCTCAGTGGAGAAAGTTATCCCAAAAAACTTATCAGGGATAAAACCTAAGCCAGAGTTCCTCAATTTCAGACCTGTGTTTTTAACCTGACCCATTCCCTCTCAACTTCATCCTTTGTTCACTAAAATTAAGATGGTTTTGTTTTCCTAAATCCAGATTTTTCCCTGTGCTTCCAGCATTCCACCACAACGTTACCATAATACAGCCTTTACAACATTAAATTGCTTTAAGAGTTCAGTAAATCAGTAGATGTGCCTTTGTGGCTCTTCTTTCTTCTTCATCGCAAAAGCAATAGAGCAGAAAACTGCAGCAGCCTGCATAAAATCAGCCCCAGTGATAGAAAGTAGCAGGTGAAAGGAAAAAGTTCCATTTCAGGAATTTCAGTGGAGTCACAATTAAACTTCAGCTTTTTACTGTTAATTTATGATGCTTACAATTCACTTCTATTTCTACAGGTATACACACACACACACACACAAAAGGCTTAAAGTAACTTCATATGCAAGTTTATTTTTAGATTTCTATTTAAACCCTAATGCAATACAACCCCAAATTACCCCGAAGCCCCTAGACAGAGCAGGCACTAGTTCAGCTGTGTGCAGCATAGAGACCTGGATCCCTTTCAGGTTGTGTGCATGGTTGTGTGTTTAAGAGCTTGTTCCTACAGCAAACAGTAGAATACCTGTCTAGCTGTATAACTCATCTGCTCTGAAACATGTTATGGTTTTACCTAATGTATCCTGGCTCTTTTTTGCCTTCTACAACATCTTTGTCAACTTCCACGCATACAATGTCAGAATTGGGCACTTCAAACATGGGCTCCAGTAACAGCTTCTCCTATAAGAAAACAGAAGGCACAATATGTTTGTGTGTATCATGTAAAACATTTCTCCTCCATAACAATATGGTCAGGAAGCGATTTCCAGAGCTAGAGAGCTTTCTTGGAAAAAAAGACTTACTGCATCCTATGTAAGACTCAGAACTAAATGAAGCTTTGTCTGAAAAACTGTCATGTTTAGGTCCATAAACAAAAATGTTAAGTAGCTTCATTTACTCAACACAAGAATTTACTCACCATTATAGATCGAAGGCCTCTTGCACCGGTTTTTCTGTCCAGGGCCAGTCTGGCTATAGCCTTCAATGCATCTTCAGTTACATTTAATTCACACTACACAAAGAAAAATGGTAAATTTATTTGTTTCATTTATAACTCAAAAGTGGGTTGACTGGGACAATGCAAGTGTCACTGAAAATAACAGCAGTGATTTACTTGTTACAGACCAAAACAATTAACATTTAAGCTTCAGCCACTCCTTGGTTTTGACTAATATTACCAGAATTTACTATGTCCCTTTATCTCTACACTAAATGCAGTAGCTGTTGATGCTTACTAGGCAAGGTCATGGATGTTCACTTGAACATGAGCATCAAGAGCAGCTCAACTACTTCCAGATTACTCACCCCGCAAGGACAGTTACTCACTTTAAACCAGTCAAGTTTTAATCAGTTTGCTTATTTTGTTTTCCACAGTGGGGAGGTGCACGTGTGGGGGGAAGAAGTGACTTCAGCTGCTATTTTAGATCGCTTCAACCCTGTATTTATAAACAAGAATACTGAAGAGTCCCCAGATAAAAACTTCAAACCTTATCCATGCTGAACAGGGCCTGGTACTGAGGAACGACAGCATTCCGTGGCTCAGTAAGAATCCGTACAAGGGTTTTCTCATCCAGGCTGTGCAGAGGAACCACCACGGGCAAACGTCCCACAAACTCGGGAATCATGCCAAACTCAATGAGATCTCTGGCTTCCACGTGACGCAGCAAGCGATCTTTTTCTTCTATTTCTTCCTGGGGATCAGACTCTCCACTTATATTAGCAAGATCAGCAGCTGCTGCAGCCCTTCTGCCTTTGCCCATGTTAGCTGGTGTGCCAAATCCTAGATACTGCAACACAAACATATTATGCTTATAGAATTACAACAGTTACATTTTTATAATGTAACTAAATGACTTCCTAAGTGCATTAAAAAAAACCTGGAGTGACTAATTATGTCATTACATACAGACTCAAGAAATTACTTACAGTAAAATTACACCCCTTGCACAATCGGTTTCTTACGATGCTTAATTCCCTCAGTAAAGTATTAAGATACCAGCCTAACAGCAAGATTATTAATGCATCCTCATCAGTTTACACATCCCTGTGACACTAAAAAGGGCTCCTCAGATGTTAAGCAAAGGCATGCAGGTGTGCTTGCATGATAAGCAACCTGAATTACAAGACCTGGCTTTCAGTCACCTCCCTGTTGTTTGAAACACAGTGCACAATTTGTCAGCTGCAGCCACAAGAACTCTGTCCCCAGCCATGAATACAGAACACAGAGAACTGCATGACCAGGTATTTTAAGCTGATGACAGCTGTCAGCACCATCTGCTCAAACCATGAGTATAAACAGTAAAGGTTTTTTTCTAGGGGTTATCCAAGGGTTTTCTCAGTTTCCTACTTGGGACACTCCAACTGAAAGAAATGCTATTACAATTGCTACAACTGTTTCACATACTCTGTCTTTAAGAAACACTGGACATTGCAACAGCGTAAGTTTACCAGGTAAGTAGGACCAGCAAATAGTCCCCCAATAGCCTTTAACCCTCCCTATTTGCATATGCTAAAAATCTCTCTGTGGAAGCAGAGATCACTGCAAGCTACTTAAACCTACTAACAACAGGCCTGTTCTTCAAGCCTATCTTTCTTAGGCTTAATGTCAGGTACCCAGATAACAGATAGAAACCCCTGCTCTATAAACATAGTGGGTTTAAAATACAGCACAATCTGTAAGAGTCTCTACTGTGAACAGTAACATAGTAATTTTTCAGTCCAAATACAGCCCCATGCACTCACTTTTTCATTCTTCCTCCTGCTGATAATTCTGTCCAGACCATTAAAAGCACCAGAAGCAACAAAAAGGATGTTTGTTGTGTCAACCTGCACCGTTTCTCCACGTAGTTTACGAGAATTCTTTTCTGGAACGTTTACTATTGTGCCTTCGAGTAACTTTAACAAGCCCTAAAGAGGAAAGAAGTCATAAGCAATAAAAAAATTCCACTGTGCAGCATCATGTAAGGCAGCACACCAGACTGTGCTTACTTTCACAGAGGTGCTTGCATTCTTTAATCCCTTAAGCCTTTATAGTAACAGCAAGTGCCTAATGAAATCAGTTTTCCATACAATCCCTCTCAAGATAGACAGAAATCTTCCTTTAATGTGGCTCTCATGCATGCTATAAGCCGCATTTGGCAGTAAGTTGCTGTACAGGTTTTGTTGAAACAGAATGCTTTCTATTCTTGCCTACATTACACAACTTTGCCTTCTGAATGCTGCAAAGATGTTTTTCAATTAAAATGTTTCTATGAAATACTTGTGAGTTGCTTTTATTTTGAATGAAGAGGAAAGATGAGGGTTTCAAAAGGTTAACAATTAGGGAACTATAGAACTGTGACTCCATACACTCCCCTGCCACTGGACATACAACCGTATGATATATAGACTTGAGCTGTTCCCTTACAAAGGAAAATCACTCCACAGAAGTACTCACTTGTTGAACACCTTCTCCTCCAACATCCCGTAACTGATGAATGCCAGGAACGCTGCCAATCTTATCTACTTCATCCAGAAAAACAATTCCTGCAGTTACAGAAAATGGATTTAAGGAAGACTCCACTTTTTAAGAGAAGCAAGAACTTACACATAGGGAAGAACATTATTTGAGACAGCAGCACTCTGTTCTACTTCTGTATTGTAAGTTACAAAATGTACACAATCTTGTCCAACTATGGACAAGAAGAAAAGCTACATGATATGTGTAGAGCTCTCTTCAGGTTTGTTATTCCTGACTTAAAGTTCAGACACATGCAACAGGAATACCAATTACAGAAGTACTGGTGGTCTCACTAGAGCACTTAAGTGAGTTTAACAGAGTGTGAATGAACTTCAGAAAACATACTGCAAAAGTTTACCTTGCTGAGCTTTCTCTACGTTGTAGTTGGCATCTTGGAGGAGTTTTGCAATGACAGATTCAATGTCTTCACCAACATAACCAGCTTGGGTCAAGGTAGTACAGTCACAGATGGCAAAGGGTACATCTAGGCATTTAGCTAGAGTCTGAGCCAGCAAGGTTTTACCTGGTAAATAAAACCTGTACATTACAATCACTACACACTTCTCTAGAGCACGTAAACCCAAGTATTTACCATATAGTCATCATCACTGTTATAAGATACTCTAAATGATGCCAGCATGCGCGTATATTCAGATAAGAATATTTTCCAAGGCAGCTAGTTTTCATAAGCAGTGTTTTTTACATTGGCAAGCTGTATTTCTCAATTAAACTAATAGCACATGTTTGAGGTAGTTTGAAATGCACACAGCATCACAAATAAATCATCACACAACAAAAGACACCAGAATACATGCACTTGCATAGATTAAAGATTAAATAAATCAGTAGTCCTTTGCAGACACTCAGGGTACAGTGCAAAGTCCAACTGCTCCTGCTTTGCAGTTGGGGAGAAACAGAATTAAAGTATTATTTAGTGAATGCTCTCCCAAATAGCCTGAAGAATGCTGTTACCTCAGCACAAACACTCCCATTTGTTATGAACATACAATTATCAGTTCTCTTTTAACCCCTCTGCAACTCATCTGTCCCAGAGGTGGAACAACACTTTCTAACTGCAGCATCTTAGCTTGCCATCTAAAGCACAGAAACTTTAAATGCATTTTATTACAGCTGAGTGAAAGCTGCACTTCTTAATCAGGCAGTAAGGAAAATCACGAGTATAGTTCCTTCCTTTTCAAGGCCATTTAGCTCAGCTTCTTATCATGGCATGAAAGCACAAAAAACACAGTTTGGAATTCATAGTTTTAGCTTTTTTATACACCAAACTGGAATAATTACAGAAGAGGAAAATCACTCAATAACAATCAATTGAAGGAAAAAGACTGAGTTCTATAAAACCATGTAGCTGTAAAATACCTGATCCAGTTGGTCCAAGCAGCAAAATATTACTTTTTTCAAGTTTTATGTCATCATTGGGTGAATCTAGGACTTCTCCTCCCCGTTTTTCCTGAGGTATCTGCTGGTTCATTTGTTGCTGCATTGATGCTCCCAAAGCATTACCGTGTGGACTGATTCCAGCAATCTGCAGAAGTTCTGAAGAAGATAATAACAGAACTGTGTGAGCACCAACAGAAGCTTTAATGCAAAACAAAAGTTGGGTGGTTCTGTTTAGCTCTGCAAATCTCTAATTCTAGCTATAGAGAAATTAACAGGACAGCAACAGAAATATGGCACAATTATCACAAAAACATGAGTTTTGACTGTATTTCTGCACAAATACATTCTCATATTTGAAAAGAATTATCTAAAACTATTCCTCTACAGTAAAAAATGAGAAATTTTCAGTTCTTATAAATTAACTCATTTTAACTGTAATTTTTTAGTATTTTTTGGAACACATGAGAAGAAATGAACTCCGTTCAAAAAGTACAAGAACTGGTTAACTCTGACAAGTACAAAAGCAGGGCACAGGTCTACTCTCAAGACCTAAAGGGTTGTCTTGCTTCAGTTATTAGAGGTTTTGGCCCTACACATGCATATGGAGACTGAGCTGGATTTTCTTCTTTCAGAGCACTAGTTTCAATTGGTTTGCAGGGTAGAATTTTACAAATTAAGCAAACTGGTTTGAAGAGGTGTAACTGGGATTCCAAAGTGATCTACCCTAGGCTAGGAAGTTCAATAGCCAGTGAGAGTTGTGGTGGACTGAAAATAAACATAAGTGATATCACTCAGACAAAAAAAGTGGGTATTCTGAGGTTCAAGGTGACAGTGCCTTTTAAGAGTGCAAATACCCTGCAGTTGCCTAACTTCCCTTATTATCTGTCTTACGTGATACTCTGTGTGGTATTACTAATATAACCACATCTCAGATAATTCAACTTAACTTTGCTCTACTGAGAATAACTCTTAAGAACAGGTAATTATTTAACCAGCATCATAAAAGGCATTTTTACAATTTATCTGCTTTCCACCTAGAACTAGATAAGGAGTCAAATCCCAGTGAGCCCTTTTAAAGCCACACTCAATGCCATCAATTAAATTTACTTGCAGAAGAAAAGCAAACAGGATTTCAGCCAGCATTTCAAGCTAGCAGTCACTAAAGACTGTTCTACATTGACATGAAAAGAGTAGATATTGCAGAGGAGGACATGAGGAGAGAGTTCACTTACTTGTAAATCTGTACTCATCCTCCCGTCTTCTGATTTCTAATTCTAAGAGAGAGGATGAAAACAGTAATAAATATAAGTTTATAAAAGCTTAGAAATGCTCCACCTCTTGCCCTCTTCTGAATACATCTCATCACTATGTATGAATGCATTTCTAACACAAATTCCCACATGAATTAGTTTTTATTGCTGCCAAAATTAACCCAAATCCCAATCTGCTTTTAAAATGGCAGCAAGTTTTCTACTACTTAAACAAGTAACAATCTACTGCCTCTGATTAGGTTTTCATTTTAAAGCCACTTACATAAGGGGGAAAAAATGTAGTAATAAAGTTTGGCTTAAAAAGGTTTCCATGAACTCTCACATTCAGATCCCATATTTGTAAGTACTGTTACAAACATTCTCTGCCAGTCCCTCTTGTTATGCACCGTTTTATTTCCCTGTAGCGGGTCAGGAACTTCCCAGCTCCAAGTACACAACTCTCCTACCATTACCAGAACAGTGCTACTTATGTTCCCCTCTCAGTTAAAACAGTTCTTTATATAAAATCAAAAGCAAAGCAGATTTCTGTTTGCTCAGCATACTGGTTTTGGCAAGAGAATACAAAACACCTTAAAAAAAATCAAGGTACACTTTGAATCAGAGACAGTAACTTAAGCCTACTTCTAAAAATAAATTAAGATCAACATAGCTACATTCTTACTCAGTAGCAAAAGTACTGCCAAGAGTAACTCCATCCGCACCTACTAGATATGGAACAATACTGTGGTGACCAACAGATGCTGCCAACAGCAGCCAAGTGAGGTTGGAAACGCAGCTATTCATCAGATTACCTATGCAAAATAGTATCTTCATGATCTGCACTGTGGCTTGCTGATTAAGCAGCAGATTTACTGTTAAGCAGTAAATGAGATCAGAAAGTAAAATTTAGGAAGCTCATTTTATAAAGCTAAATACCTAATAATATGCGTCTGTAAAAAAGCTAAACAGAAGGCAATACCCATAGCAGTACCGACCTTCTGGATTACTATTTAAAGAACTCAATAAAAAACAGAAGTTCACATACAGTAAAAATTAAATTTAATGAAATTGCTTTAGTTCATGTCATTTTCAGTACATCTAACATCAAAGTAAAACCCTTCTCAGGTTTCTTAAGTGAGGACCCTGACATGGTAAGTTTGATTTGACCAGAAACAATATCAAACATCGTATCATACAAACCCCTTGGTGTTAAAGAGGTCTGCTTTTCAACTTCCGCTTGCTGTCTCAGGTTAGCTGGGATATTATTGTAGATCCTTTTGTAATGATTGTACACAGCAACTGAAAGCACCTTCTTGGCGAAACACTGACCAACAACGTATTTGTCGAGGTAGTTGTAAATCTGAAAAACAACGCAATCTTAGTAACACTTTTAATCACCTTGCAGCAGAAAAAACAGCATACTGTGCCAAAGATGGACTCTGGCCTAAACCCACCACTACAGGACTAAGAAACAGAAAGCCAACATTTAAAATACAGAATAAATACCTGTTGATAAGTTTACTTAAAACCCTGGAGCTTACACAATCACACTGTGTCACCCAGTTCTCCCCTACTAATGTTTAATCCCATTCTCATTTTCACCCAAATTTGTAAGAACAACAGAAAGGGCAGCCTATCCAGGACCTATATGCAGCTTCAGCAACCACTGCAGTCCACTAGAGCTGAGAAATACAATAAGCTCCCCTCACTATTTGGGAGAGAGAAACCAAATGATTTAAGATGGGTCATGGACCGAAGCTAACCAGCCACCGTTCTCACACAGAAACAGGCCAAATCCAAGGCTCTGCAGCTAGACAAGGAAGCTGCTGACATAAGGGGACAGAATATGCCAAGAGCAGGAAATAAAAGATATTGCAGTTGGTTAGGGTTGAGGCTAGCCTCAGGGTCACAAGGAGAAAATGAAGGTATTGGACTTCAGTCACAAAATGAAGGCAGAGGAAAAACAAGCCCAACTACTTCTATTGGAGCAACTTGTTTCCTTTATCAGTGCTCTGCTGGGTCACATAGCTCCGAAAGGTTTAATCTTGAGCTAATCATCTTCATTGTTTGTTGCTCTAACCATTACACACCTGATGCAGATTAAGAAGCAAAACATTCCACCATGCTGCAACGCAAGGAAACACTGGAGTGACATTAAGAACCAAACCTTTTTCGGTGGAGGCGGCGGCTTCTGCTGGAATGCCAATTTCACAGCTTCTGCTGCTGACTCGGGCTCTTTAATGATGCTCTTCTTTGTGTCCGCCTCTGACAGTACAACGAAAAAATGATGACACTTTTCACACTTCACAAAGCGGGTGGAAGCTGCAGAAAAAGGAAACCAAAACAGTAAGAGGAATCACTTCGACAGCATTCATTAAACTGCCTGAGTTTGTCATACATGGGACAAGCTCCTGTAAGATAGCAGTCACCTCTGTGTTGACACACTTCCCCTTCATTCACCTTCAGAGCTTTAAAAGCAATTATTGGACTATGAAATTCGACACAAGGGGAATACAATTTGCCCAAAAAGTCACAACCTGGGGCAGCAACCAAATAAGGGATTAAAAAGCAAACATCTATTTCATACTTTTCATAGCACTACATGTAGAAGAGGAAACTTTGCACCTCAGAGCAATGCAAAGTTAATGAGGAGTTGTTCCTAACTCTCAAACAGGCAAAAAACTGTGGTTCTAAAGTGTGGGGAAGCAATCTACAGTCTCAAAGAGAGCAGGTTCTGGAAAGGAGAGTTGTAGCAGCTCCTTGACTTTGCATCCCACTGGCTGTGGAACACAACGCAGCACACTCACAGTCACCTAAACAAAGACACAGAGCGCAGCAGGATCACACAAAGGGCTCATCCCAAGCAGAGGCAGCTGTGGTATGCAACAGATGAGCAGGACTTTGATGTTGTGCAAGAACTTTTGCTTATTTATTTGTACTGTTAAAAGGAGAACAAATTTCTTTCAACTCCCAAAGCCAACCCCCCCACCACTAACTTTGTGAACTGTCTCCCAAGAAACCTTGTTATCTGCAGAGACTGGTTGCAAGAGCCTGTAAACTAGAACTTGCACTACTTGTGTTTTCCTCTAGAAAAGCAAAGTTGAAATAATGGAAAATAAGCAGTAGAGAAGAATAAATTTGTCATTCAAAATAGATCTTTTCTGACGATATTACCATGCTATTAAATGCAAATCACATGCAACACAACTGACTTGAAGTAAATGTAGTAAAACATTAAAAACTTGCATCAACTTCTGAAAACTTCTTAGCAAATGCCCTAACCAGTGTAGTAGCAGCTGATTTTAATGACAGTCACTAGCAATAAATAAGCTACTTACTTATAACTTGTTGTTACCTCCCACAGAGCCGGCATCAGCAAAGAGGGGTTTCTTTCAACCCCTTACTGGGTAAGACCAGCACATTCTTTTAAGAACATAGCACATAGACCATCACAGCTTTAACTCTACTGGAAAGAAAATCTGTCTAAAGGCTGGAAAGTTCTTGTGGCATCCTTCCAAATTACTGTTATCTGCCTGATGGGAACAGGGTGGAGAACCCCCTGCCTGCAGCCACCCCTCACATATAACTGTTATTTAGCAGTAGGGGAAAAAAGCCCAGACTCTCCCTGAACGGTCACTCAAAACACCTCTGATACTCTTAGCAACCAAAGTGCCATGAGGCTATTGTCCTTCTTTATGCAATGCTAAAAGTCAGCTTTATTAGTCAGCTGACAGCCACAAGAAATTTGCCCCTTAAAGATCCACAAGGATGGTTAACTAAATAGAAAGTAAAGAGCAGGCTGTAAGCATACTATCGTGCATCTTTAAGACATTCACTAAAAAAATACTGCGCAAAGTACACTTCTATCATCTACTTCAAACTGCACAGATGAAGCTTATTAGAGATCTTCTAATTTTCAGCAAGACCAATAGAATCCCAGACTGTTTGGGATGGAAGGGACCTTAAAGCTCCTCCAGTTCCAATCCCTGCCATAGGCAGGGACACCTTCCACTGGAGCAGGTTGCTCCAAGCCTCTGTGTCCAACCTGGCCTTGAACACTGCCAGGGATGGGGCAGCCACAGCTTCTCTGGGCACTCCTTGCCAGTGCCTCAGCACCCTCACAGGGAAGAACTTCTGCCTAAGAGCACATCTCAATCTCCCCTCTGGCAGGTTAAAGCCATTCCCGCTTCTCCTGTCCATACAGGCCCTTGTCCAAAGCCCCTCTTCAGTTTCCTGTAGCCCCTTTAGGCACTGGAGCTGCTCTAAGGTCTTTGATTAAAGAGCCTTCTCTTCTCCATGCTGAACAAGCCCAGCTCTCTGAGCCTGGCTCCAGAATAGAGCTGCTCCATCCCTCAGAGCATCCTGATGGCCTCCTCTGGAGTCTCCAGGTCCATAGCATCCATGCTTACAGAGAAACACTGAAGTATGTGGAGCCTGGGGAAGGAGACTTGGTTGTCAAAACAGAATCATGTAACTGGCCAGTTTCTATCATTTACACAGTAATGTGGAGAGAAGTATCAAAGAGTTTTAACAGGGGAAAAAAAAAAAAAAAAAAGGAAGTTTGCTCTAAATGTATGGAAACCAAGTTTAAGTATTGCTACCTGCCTAAAACCAAGCATTCAAAACTGCAACAACTCTGCTATTCTTAAATACTGGCACATTCTTTTAGCAAACATAAAAGTACAGCAACGAGCCTCCATGTCAAGTTACCTCACTGTTATAAAGTCCTCTGCAAATATTTACCATGTGCTAAAATGCAAGAGTTATTTTTGCTTAGGGCAACATTAACAGAGGCTGCATTTGGAAAGAGATTTGTGAAGCCCGCAGGAGCTGACCTTGACAAAGAGAAAGGCTGAGTTTTTACAGTACATACAGGAAGCTAAAACAATTGGGGGATTAATCTCTAAAGACACTTGTAGTGTTGAGATAATGGGCTGCTATTAAACTTCTATAATAAACATCAGGAAAAAGAGTAGGGAAATTCATCTATGGAGGATGGGAGCTGACTTGATGGTGGCAGGTGGACACAGTAAAATCAGTGCTCAGACAAGCTTTTCATGTTGATCAGCGTTACAGCTATTGGATTTCACTCTACATCCGACACATCTTATTTCAGTGATCACAAAACTCTTCTTACAGAGCCTCACAACACAAAGCAACACAGGAACTGCTGAGAAAGCGCGTCCAAGCAAAATTCCTTTTGGTTTGCATCATATTGCTCCTTAGCTGTTAATTACTGGAAAACCATTACCAAGCAAATCCTTCTGCAAGATTCATGAATACAACTCGAGGCCCCATTGAAAACAAACTCCACTGAGCAGCTTGTCCCACTGCCACTCGATGGCAATTCATTTACTAATAAATGTGGCTTTTAGTCAGTATTTTGTTCCCCAGCTTGCCAATAAATGTCTGAAAAACTTACTATTTTAGAAACAAACTATTATTTCCCTTTGGCTTTAGACATTTACTTAAGGTTCTGCAGTTCAGTCACTCAAATCAGACTTGAAAGAATTCACCATTTTTCCTAAATGGTGTATAAAGAAAGGCTTACCTGAAAAATCAAATTGCAGCATGTTTAGTACAAGTTGCAACCCATTCATTTTGAGCAGAATGGGACAGATCTCTCTTACTAGTTTTTACTTTCATCTTTTTAATTGTTTTTAAGATAATTAGAACTTTGTTCTTCTGTTCTCAAGTGCTTTAATAGTCTACAGTTTGGCTGGGAAGCAGCGTGCTCAAATGAAGAGACTAAACCAGACGACAGACCCATGACTCACAGGGATTTCTCAGAAATCAGAGAAATTACAATCTTTGGTTTAATTTAAGTTACCAATTAACAGAGAACTGAGGACTGCTCTTAAGATGACCAGAAGTCTGATCTGCTCCATTACCTGGTGACACTGGGCTTACTTTGAACTAGTTAATAACAGATTTGTTTAAAGGCTGTAAAATCTTTAAGCCTCAGGGTAAAACATGCAAGGAGAAGAGGAGACACATTCAACTATTCAAAGGGTGCTTCTCCATATTTTGCTTTTCAAGCTTCTGATAGATCTGACCAGGCTGCAACTCTTTTTTTCTGCAAGTATAAAGCAGGTTTCCAGGCTCAAGCTCTTTCCAGTCCTGCAGAACCAATACTGGTGAATTTGAGATTGCACACAGCAGGCATTTTCTCTCATAATATTAATATGGATGAATCCTCTTCCCAATGAAGTTTTCCTAACAACACTGGCAACATACTAAATCACATCTCTACTTTCCAGGGGTACACAGTGATTGTCCAATGGTATTTCTAGATAAAAGTACAAACTCTGGTAACAGTGGAGCAAACACATCAGCAAAGTGAGTTTCAAAATATCTCTGTCTACTCATGAATCATCTGATAAGAAGGTAAATGAGGTTAGAAATCCATCCACTGATTTCAACCACACCTAATCCAGGGAGAGGTCAACATAGTGAAACCACACAGGATTCTATTCCTGGCTCCAACAATTAGTGCCAGGTTTTTCAGAGAACCTCACTGACTATAGTTTCAAACAAACAGAAAAAAGCTTATTGTTTCTGGGTAAAAAAAAAACAACAACAGTGGCTGAGGACTGATACTTGTATCTAACATAAATATACTGTTCTTATAGAATTGTCTTGAGATTCATTATGTTTGATTCTTTTTGTTAAATAACATTTTATACAAATAACAGCAAAAAAAAAGCACATCCGCTCGTTGTTTTCACCCACTGCCACATTAATTGGTGTTGAACAAGTTTCTGCTGACCCTGTCTTAAGCTTCTTAGTGCACAGGTCTGATCATGACTTGCTGCTTCCTCCATGAGCTCCATCAACTAAATGGTATTTGCTTTCTGACAACTCTTTTCTAAGCTGGTCTCATTAGCACTGAAATAAGGAAAAACATTTTCAAGTCTGATTAAACCTAAAGCATAATTGGCATTAATTTGGACTGTACTTCAGAAAATGCAGCTATTGCTGCTGGACACCAGGCACCTGACACAGCTTGGGTTTTCTATTTGGACTTTCTAGCTTCCTATTTGGAATGTATTATGGATCTGATTTTGCCATGGAAGATCATTGTAGTAAGTCATCTGTCATACACTAATTCCTCTGCTGGATAAGCACTTTGGTGAAAGTACATGCAGGATTTAAGTTTTCTTAGTAAACTGAAGACATATTATAAATGTGAGTGTGAAATAAACATCAGCAGTTAAAATGGTGATGTTAAGATGAGCATCTCTTCCGTGGAATAAAGCATAATGATCTACTTTAAAATTGCCTATCCAGTTGCAGTCCAAGTTCCACTACCACATACCATAGGAAATCACACAGATGTATGCACAGACACAATACACACACCAATGTGGCAAAAGTGTAACGAAAGTTTTGACATTGTACAATTAGGTAGGTTAAAAGTTAGCTATCAGAGCATGCTAGATCACAAATACAATCATATCTATGTCTATTTAATAAAGTATTGATAAAAACTTACACACAAAGGTCTCCACGTGCGTGCACAAGTCACCACACTTGGGGCAGCGCAGCTGGTTCCCTCCTTTCCCGGAACTTCCAGAGCTGGACTTCTTACCACTCCCCTCACTGACTGATTTCTGAAACAGATTTCCAGACAATTAGCCCCCGACAACAGAGCTGTTACATGAGGCAGTTACCAGTGTGTTACAGAATCCAGTAATATGAATATTGCAATAGCTGGATGACAAAATAACTATTGCCAGGATTTGGTAATGTCTCTGAAAACTAAGAACAACAAATACATACATTTTAAAGTGTTCACACATCTGCATTTCCCAGGTATGCCAATTTCGGATCCCCATGAAGAGGCATTCCATATGTACACTGGTACTAGAACAGTAGCAAGCTCAACTGTGTCAAGAATGTTTTAATAGTATATTTCAATGCAATTTATTCTAATCCCAGAGAAGGAAAGAAATCATACTTATAGATAATTTCATTATCACAACTGTGTTGACTCTAAGGGTTTCTGAAGCCCCAACTCCTCTCGTGTCCTTGACAGCTGAAGCTATGCTGGCAGATATAGAACAAGCCTCTCAAATTCCTTGAAAATACTTTATTTTTCACTTCTAAAGCAGAGTTCCCTGCCAGAGCCCTATTTGTCTTTCTCTGCGTTACCCTGCTTAATGGTGTTGAAGGTTAACATTGTTCAAATCTATATCACAGAACCACAGAATAGTTAGGGTTAGAAAGGACCGTAAGACCATCTAGTTCCAACCCCCCTGCCGTGGGCAGGGACACCTCTCACTAAACCATGTCACCCAAGGCTCTGTCCAGTCTGGCCTTGAACACTGACAGGGATGGAGCCTAGTGTAAAGTGACACTTGAAAACTGTGTAGAATGTTCCATGAGTCTATGATTCTAAGAGATTTATAAACCGGGAAAAGCTTCAAGGGATATTGATAAGGTTTGTCTGCCAACAAATTTACAATATCATTTATTTTCTCTTCACGGTCAGCTGTAGCAATTTGAAGGATCAGAAATGGCAGGAGTTAGAAAAAATTTCAAGAAGATTCTAATTGGAAGTAAGGAAAAAAACCTACTCATTGTATACAAACTATTGAAAAATCTAATGAGTGTGGACTACCTTGTTTCCATCTCCAGAACCATCCTTGCTTGCACCATCCTTTGATGCAAAGTACGCTGGTGTTTCTGAAAAGTTTCTAAGGGGGATTCGTCTCAGGGAACAAGTTTCAAAAGTCCCAAGTTTTCCCAAAACAGGGATGCGCGTGCGGCCGCAGGTGATACCTGAAATGAAAGGAAAACATGAAAATTAAACATTAAAAATACCCCAGTTCTAACCCTAATGCCACCTAACCTCAGAATTTATTTACATTAAACAGAGCACAGAGGTTTCAGCAACAGCACTAAACTCTGAACATCCAAATTGCAGTTACTCAGTATAAACTCCCTTCACCCCCTTAACGCTCATCTCATTAGAAGCTGTTCATCTGATGTTTGCCCTGGATTGTCCCAAAATGACCCAAAATTAATTCCATATCCTCTGCCAGCCAACTGAGAGCCCCACTGTCTCATGAAATAGGGAACAACCCAGTCATGAAACTGATTCTCAGAGTGTTAAACACAATCAACATCCAGCACTTATTGTGAAATAATTCAACCACTGAAATACAAAGACACCTTTGAAGTGTCTCCTTATTACACAAGGGTTACCAGTGAAGTATCTCAGCCTCGTGGACTGCGCATCTGGATTTGGCTTTCACTTGTGAACTCTACTATAAAAAACATTTTCCAAGGGCTTGAGGTACCACTTGACAACACAAAGTTGTCCTGACGAAAACTGAAAGGCAGCATCGTATTTGGCACATGTTGACAGCCAGGCACAAGTAAATTCAGCATAATCTTAACTTTGTTGGGACAGCTTCTTGCCAACATGAACAACAAACTCTTTCAGCAACTAAACAGCCTCTTCCTCCTCTTGCCACAGTGGGTAGGATTACATTTCATGACTACGTATGATGTGAATCAACATATGTCACGCTTGAGATTTCAACATCTCCCATGATCCTGATAAACAAGAGCCTGGAACCCACCTCTCCTATTTAAAGTGGCAAATTTCTCCCTTGCTCTCTAGCTTTGACATGGATTTTGTGACATATTGACAGAAAAGCTGTACAGTAACACTGACAATTGATAATACATGAATTTTCTGTTAGAGAGATGAGAGAATCCTACAGAAAACTCCAAAAACTCTTATAAAACAAGAATAAAATCACTAGGAATGGTAACAGTAATGCAGTTCATTTACTTTTGAAGAGGTTAACAATGAAAACTAAGAAATGGAAGTTCAGTTGAAAGAGAACATTTAAGACCATTAACCTGGTTACTCCAATAGGAAAAGTAAAGAAGCATTATGGATGAGCCTAAATTCACAAGGAAAACTCACCCAGGCTTCTGCAAAGTCACAACCAAGAGGACCGTGTCAAATGAGATTTGGGGTTGGTTTATTAACCTGCATGCAGCTTAAGATTCCTTGAAGATAATCTGCAGTTATTTTAAACATTACTAAAAAAGGAATCTTTGGGAAATCTGTACTAGGGCTGCTTTTGTCTGTAAACGTGAGGGAGGAATAACAATCATTGTGCTTTCCAATCCTGCTCTCCTCTGCTGAGCATCACTGCCAAACAGCAAAGCACTTCAGATTTCATAGGATAAGCTATGAAAACATCACCGTAAACTTACAAATAGTGGCTCCCTTCTGCACACAGTTGTGTTCTTTAACCTAAATCCTCAGACTACATGTGCCAAGCGCACTTGTCAGTTGAGAATAAGCTGTGGTGTATGTTTACAATGTGATAGCTGTTCTGCATAAATTGATTCTCTTGGGGGCTTACTCCTCATAGATGGTTCCTTAAATGAGATTTGTTTTACCACTTCTAAAAGGGAACTGAGAAAAGACCCTTTAAATAGAAAAACCAAAATACTGCACCTCCCCTGAACAAAACCCCAAGTCATATGGCTTTTCTGCAATACAGGGAGATTTAGGCTGAAAGGATGAAGTGCTAACACAGAAACTCAAATATTTTACCACTAAGCACTGCACGTGGACTAACAATCACTGATTTTAATTCAGAGAGCACCACTGATACAACAAAATGCACTGAAAACCGTACTGGAGGGACTACAAAACTGTAGTGAGTTGCAAATGCCACGTTACTGCCTGTGCCCATCTATTGATGGGAAACACTGCAGCTGTGGGGCTTCACCTCCAGCCTTTGACAGGCCACTGGCAGCAAACCTGGGCCACACAGCAGTGTTACACCCACACTGCAAGGCTCTTGTTGCTTCTCACAGAAGTTTAGCTTTCTGGGAACATTAAACTCTTTTTTTCTGTGCTGAACTCTAAAGGGTGGAGATAAGCTCAACAAGGAAAAAAGAAATCATGTTATTGGTACGTCAGCTTGTGGTTAAACACAAAAACCTCATCCCTGTGCTTATCACAAAGTCTGAGTGGTATTTCTTGAAAAAATCTCACTGTACAATTAAAGAATGAAGCACTAAGGAAGTTATCACAGTGCCTTTCTGGCATAAATAAGCCCAGAGACAGATCTTTCATAAGAAATTAACATTCCAGCCCAATACCTGGCAACTTCCACCGTATGATCCAGACACGGATAAACGTTCAGCTATGCCACAGCTGACACTAGTACAGCAGTATCTGCTCACACACACCACCAGCAGTCTCGAGTCATTGTTTGAAACAGTAAACCTAAAGGACATTTAAATGTTGTAGCAACAGTGGCACCTATCCAGGGTGTTCAGTGTGTTAAGAAATGGGAGATTCCTTTGCACCTTATTAACCTTTAACTGATACTTGAAAGAAATACTGACTTTTGGGCCAAGCTTCAAGTATCTTGGAAGAAACTATTGCCCAAGGAAGTGACAGAGGTCTCTTTGTCCCACGAGACACTTCATCAACCTGACTTATCCACGTACTCTGAATACTCTCAAGCTTGTACCAACCAGCAACAGCAAAGTACCTGGCAAAACACATGATCTGATACAACAAAAATGCACCAAAATAAGATTATTTTTAAGGACTTTCGTGGAAAGCTGATGCATAAATAATCTTATTCCTCTGTATCTGTTTTAGTCTCCTTGGTTCTTTAAATAATTTTTAAAAGTTAAGTTTTAACAAGAAAATAAATACAAACTTAAAAAAATATACAGTTCTGAAGTGAATTCAGAACGTTACTTGCTTTGAAGTTTATTATATCCATGGGTTTACGTGAGGCCAGGCAGGCTGGAGGTGAACTGACTGGTTTAAACCTTTCCACATAGGTGATGTCAGACATGCAAATAAGAACTCAACTGCAATGAGTTAACGCCTCTTGAAGGCAATAATCTCTGACTTGTCAGGCTACTGCTGAGGGTACAATTAGAATCCTGTGGCAAGAGCAGAGACTTTCGGCACAACTTGGGGGTGATCTACCTTTCCCCAAGCAGCACAAGGTATGTCAACCCTCACTACCCACAATAACATCATAAAAAGGACAAAAGTACTAGAAAAGGAACAGCCTCCTTCTGCTTCAGCTTCCAGTAAGTGTTTTGTCGTTTCACCCTTCCACCGACTTGGAAATAACTACTATTTGCTATGTGAGCCCAAGTCTTTAAGAAAAATATTTCAAGTTTAGGCTGCAAAAGCTAGGCTGTCAGTCAGCTAAGCTGACTACTAGCACTGCAGAGTAACACACACTGTGCAGCTGCTGCTGAAAATCACTTCTGTCGAAATAAGCTCTATTACTGATTATATTTCCCAAAAGGTGTTTCAACGGGGGGCTGTTTTCCAGAACTTCACACTGTGTAACGCTGCCCTTCATCCTGACTCTCCACCGGCCGTCCCCTCGCACCACCCGGGTGACAACAGCGAAAGATTAACAGGAAAAGGAAAGAAACAAAAACCAGAGGCCGGGGCAGGCTCCGCCGCCCCGCCGAAGCCCTTATCGCTGCGCTGCAGCACCGAGCTCCCCCGCCGGCCGCCGCTGGGCTCGTTCCCCAGCAGCACCTCCGGAGCGCGGCGTTCCCCGCTGACACCGCGCCGGTAGTGACCAGGCGGGGTCCACATACCCGGCGGCAGCGTTGTGAGAGGCGCGGAGCGCTGACAAGCGGAGGGAACAGGGCTGCCCCTCAGGGGAGCGGAAGGCCTCCCCCCCACCTCCGTGAGGCCCCGGGCCGGAGGGCCCGGCCCCGCCGGGTGCAACACCGCGGCGGGGGAGGACGGCGGTTACCTCTCCGCGCGGAAGGCAGCGTGGAGCCCAGCAGGCGGGCGGCGGCGGAGCAGCTGTGGCAGGCGGACA
>JASSUY010030351.1:37552-60392 GCA_032466535.1 Forpus xanthops | reverse complement strand
TAAGGCAAAGGACCTTTCAGTGATATTAACTGACTCGTATGATTAGACGTGACTTTAGATCCTCTTTCCTCTGACATTTTCACAGAAAACTCTCAAGAAAGTGGAGAACTGAAATCCAGTGAGCACTATCTTCAGTTCTGATATTGTGGGCACTCTTGCCCTATTTCAGCAGTTAGTCCTCAGTTACAAAGTCAGAAAAAAACAAACACACAAAGCTGACAAGTATTTTTGTGTTCAGTGCCAGGTCACCTCCTCCTTCCCTCTGCATTTTCACCCTGCTTCTCTTTTTTCCTTGTTGACTGAGCTATCTAGGCCAGCCATAGCACTGGTCTCACTTCTTTTCCACTCAGCATGACTGATTCCCTGTAATTTCTTTTCATTCAGCAGATAGCATATGCATGCCTAATAAACACTAACACATGTGCCCAACCAACCATTGTCTCAGTCACTCTGCTGCTTCTTTTAGAGCTTCTCATTCCTGTAAATATTCTTCTTATGAAATAATACCATCATAATCACCTCATCCTAGCCTTGTGATTTAATACAGACCCACAAAGATGGAAGAATTACATGCAGATGATGTGATGTTGTGACCCACACCATACACACAAAGCAGAAAATAAAATGCTCAGCACCCTGCAAGAACTTGCTTTCCTATGTTGTTTTTCTGAGAAGTTCAGGGGAACGCCATCCTGTTGTAGACTTTGTACAGACTGGAGAGCAGCAAAATCTGACAAAAGTTACAAAATCAGCAGCTCCCAAAAGAGTAAGGAAAATCAGACAGGCACTGTGCAGCAGCACAAGAAGGATAAAGAACAGCAAATCATAAAGTCACGAGGAAGAGCTGTCTATAACACTATTAGCATGTAGTGCTATGGCCTGATTCACCTTAAATGTGCTTGAAAGTAATGCAGTAGTTCCTCTGATTTCAAGGCCGATAGTTCCATTTTTACTTGTGATTCCTAACCTAAACTGATTTAAAGAATGAATGAAGGCTGACACTCTCTACCTTACTATCACTGCAGCTTGCCTCCATCAGTGTAACACAAGCAGTTTCTTGTTAATCATTAAGTTATGATATATATTTTTATATATTCTTGTATCTTCTTTACTACCTACTGCTTTCATCAAATCAACATGTACTTGAGGATTATTTTTAAGGACTTATTCAATTATTTGAATTGGGTTTTTCTGTATTTTCCATCAGTATTTCAAGCAAGATGGTACCTTTCAATCCTGAAATGTACTAATGACATAGCTCAATTTAGCTTGCCTCTGACAGAGTACAGGTTATTTCTGTGAACACAATCATCTCTTATAGATGACTGACCAAAGCAAGCCTTTCATTTTCCTCTGTAAAAGCCATCTACTTTTGTGAGAGATTTTTAAACCATTCATGATTGCCACATCTCAAATGCATCTTCGTGGAGGCTAAATTTAAAGCTAAATGGTCTCCTAATGGTCATAGTTAAAGCTCACATCTTTCAAACCATCATTTTGTTTGACATGCAAAAAAATGTCTTCATTTCAGATATGACTTACCACTGACACTTCAATGCAAGAAAAGAAGATGACATTGATGTTTGACATAGATCATTCAGTGATCTTTCCACCTTCAGTGGCCTCCAGGTTGTGCTACCTGGTCATTACTTAATAGCCATCATATTTTATCCTTGTTTCTCCTGAAGTGTTGTGCCTGTGCAAAAATCCCTTTCTAAGAACTGTAAGCTTCTAGGAGGCTCAGACTATCCTTGAGTGTAATTGCTTTTTTTCACTCCCATGTCATATTGAAACGATACTGCAATCTGTAAGTTTTTCAGGCCTCAACCACATAGGACATATCAACAGTTGAAGCTACCATTTCTTAAGGAAATTGTATCAGTTTGGTCTCAGCAGAGGAGAAGACCCCACAATGTAACCTTCTCTTTCTGGAGAATATAATACAGTGAATATGAAACATGAAAATTCATTGGTGCATTATGTATCTCTGTTTCAGTAATAGTGTGAAAGTTTCAACCCACTATTTTTTCTTATATAAAATAACTTCCTGAAAACTTTAACTGGCCTGTGTGACCAATCAGAAATTTTCTTTCTTTTCTTTTTTTAATTATTATTTGTCTTATTAAAGAAGTATAGAAGTAGAAATCTAAAAATAAAGTATTCAAATTTTTAATGAGACATTTTTTGATATCCCAACACATTTCTGCTCTCAGAAACTTATTTAAATTTTCAGATTTATGCTTACTACAACAGTTCAGTGTAATTATAGTCCCATTACTATGCTGATTGTAATATGTAACTTGACTTGCCTTTATTTCTAGTCTTTTTTTTTTTTTCCATTAAGGAGACACTAACAACACAGAGGCACAATTCAAAGTTCATTGAAGTTTGAAGCAGATTGACTCAACCGTAAGTTAAACTATTTTCTTACTATTACTACATAGTACCTGAAGGTTCTATTTTATGTCTCATCCCTGGAAGTATTCGGTGACAAGCTGACCAGGGCCTTGGGCAACCTGATCTAGTGGGAGGTGTCCCTGAGCATGGAAGAAGGCTTGGAACTAGATGATCTTACAGTTCTTTCCAACCCAAACTATTCTGTGATTGTCAGTGTGAATAAAAACTAACATCTCTTCTATCTCTTTTTATTCTTCTTTATTTCCTAGCTTCTTTCCTCTTGATGACAGTGAAAAATGTCACTCTTTCCCCATCTGTAGCTGGAAGCAGATTTCACCTTATTCAAGGTAAACCTTAGTTCCTTTTCTCCTGACCTCCCAATCTTTGGTCCTGCCTAACAGACACTGCCTGTCTGAAGTCGAGAAGCTGATGTGCTTCTCTGCTAAAAACAGAACATCAAAGTAAAACTGTCCCCTCCCAGAACATATGCAACTGGAAAATCTTTTCTTTGCAAAATCCTTTTTTTTTTCTTTTCTTTGCAAAATCCTTTTTTTCTTCTTTTCTGAGTACTACCTCAATAGCTCTTGATTTTAATTCTCAGTGGGCATCCCTAAATATGCAGAACCTTTCTTTGTTTCAATCAGTTATTTCCTTGTAGATTCTGCGCAGTAATTTGAAAACTATCCCTTGTGCTTACGTTACTCTTATTCTGGTAGCCCTGTAACAACTCCTACACATGTAACACCTCTGATAGTTACTTCAGCTGGCTTCAGATGCCATGAAACATACTCCTCCCAGCAAAACAATAAATTCCTATTGACTGATCTGTTAACCCTCAGATGAGCTTTTCTTAATCTGGTCTTCTATCTCATCAAGAGCATGACAGCTACTGTTGATATAAAGAGCAGGACAGAGACTATAAGACCATTCTTTTTCTGCAATGTCTGGTGATTGTTCCTGCTAATGTCCCTCCAGCAGGATTCTGCTTTGACATCAGCAGAAACTTCACCAGGTATTCAGTCTACACTTGCACTTGCTGCTGTTTCTTTTGACAACAGTATTATTGCAACTTCAAATGCCTGAGTGGAATTATATATGAGTGGGGAAGGAGAATAAGGTCTCTAGTCTGCATATAAAGAAACATAATTATCAAAAGAGTGTAGCCAGACTCACTGAATTTCAATGTTTCCATGTGATTTTGAAGTCAAGTATTATATATTCACATTTTCTTATAACTCCATCAAAAATATCATTAGCCATATTCTAAGTAGGCTTTTTCTAAGTTTGCAAGAGGAAAATGAATAATACTTTGAGCAACTGTAATGTTAATTGGAGATTCAATTCAGGGAATAAATTTCAGTGCTTTTTAATTTACTTCTCAGTAGGCTGCAAGTTTTATAATTTCTGAAAAATAATATCAATGTGGAGGAAAAGTGGCTGACAAGTGTAATCACATTTTTCTTTCATATACAGTAATAATCAATAAATTATGTTAGCATTTGTAAACCAGTTTTTTAACAAGAACAGATACAAAACCTTCTGTTTAACAACTGGAGTTTTGTTTAAGCAAAATAGCCAGTGTTTGATGCATAAATTCTTTCATTTTCTTAACCACATTCATTTAACACTGACACTTTAAATAATCTATTCAGCTATCCTTTATAAAATAGAAGGCATTATTCGTCTTCTAAGAGCCAAAAATAGAGAAGATTCTCTACCTAGCTGAAAAGCACTGTTGCTACAAGATGAGACATTTGATAAATAGAAATAGCTCAAAGAAACAAATTAAATTTTGGAATAATTAGAACAAGCCACTTACCAACAGAAGGGTCAAAATCTTGGCCTAGATCTCAGAATTCAAGACCTGTATGACTTTAGGCAAAGTAAAGTAAGAGATTTCCTAGAGATTCCTATTCTCTCCACTTTCTAATGGCAAGCTCAGGGTTGTCATACAGCATTTCACTGCCCTGTGTGCTGGACTGACTTACTGTAAGATTTCTGAACTCAAGCAATTCAGAGTGTTTCTGAAGCAGACAGAGACTGTGCCCTCACTAAATCTCAGTTTATACAAGGGTGCAATGCACAGCAACCCCCCCTTCATACCTCGGCTTTCAGAGAAATGAAATGTGGCCACACAAAGCTAAACATTAGACTGTTCAGCCGTGTTATTCTGTAGCCAAATTCTTTATCAAATGATCAGGACAACAGAAGCAACCCAATATATTTTCATCTCCCATCCCCAGTGCAAACAGTAGTCCATGAGAAGATAGAACAATGAGCTCTATGCTGTTACAATTGTGGGAATATGCTAATAAAAAAGGGTAAAACTTCCATGCTGGTTCGGATAACACATGCATTCCTTCGTCCTACTGATGAGCTCTTCACCTCCTAAGTTACTTTTCTTTAATCTTTTGTCCATGGAGTATTGCAAATGATTAAAAGCTTGACATTTCTGGAAACCTCTTTGCAGTCCTGTTCCATAGCCATGAGTAGTCAAGAAATCCAGAGTTTCTTCCTCTCCAGTGAACTCCCCTGGGTGGAAGAATGAGAGCATTAGTCTGTGCTTGTCTGTGCATACTTGTGTGTGTTCATACACAAAACAGAAGAGTCACATCACCCATTACTAACATACCAGTACCTCATAGCAGAATACAGCTCAGCACTGAAGAGTACTTCAAAAAGTTCAGAGCAGCTTGCAAAATGAGGTAGAAGATGAAGCAGAGAAATAAAAACAATCCTAGAAAGTTGACACAGCAGCAGAGATCTACATGAACAGGATTCAGCTTTCTTGAGCTGAATTATTTGCAGCTTGCTTGCTTCAAAGCTGTGAAATATACCCTATATCTTGTGAAGATAGAGCCATTTTTTCAAACATCTCCCTATGATGGAGAAAAGAGAAGCTAAATTACTCAGGGCTGGAGGAAATAAACAAGCTGCTGCTGATGGATCCCAGTAGTGAGAGGAAAGCTAATGGAAAGAAACTCATGCATGTTTTCCAACACTCTGCAGTTTCTACACGGATTCTAATTTTCATCATCTTTTCATCTAAAATGTACTACTATATGTATGCAATTTACGTGTATGTATGCCTATATACTTTTGATGAAAGTACTTCATTTCTTTCCAGTACTGTGCATGCTCTTTAGTTTGGCATCTCACAAGAAGCAGAGGCCCATCTCATCTGGACTGCTGCACTCTGAGTTATAGTTTGTAGAACTCTTCAGAGAGAGGGATAAAAGCAGGAAGCAGCAACAGGAGCTGAGAGACTCCCAAATGGAGGGCACACTGCAAGAGAAAGCAGACCAATAGCAGTTCCAGTTACCGACCTACTACTGCCAGAAGATTCGATGATTCTCCTTCACCTGCTTATATTACAGAATACTAAACAAATAAAAAAGAAACTTTTAGTTTTTCAACAGCAGCAAGGTAAGCATTCTTACCCTGTGGGCTAACTACTGCTACACTCTCAACACAAGAGAAAAAGCAGAAGCATTTAACAGAAAATGTGAGGGAAGAAGTCAGAACATTTCAGCTCATGCGGCAGCTCATGTGAGTGGTGGCTTGGAAGAGCATCCTGAGACAGGCACTTAACAACCCAGAAGAGGCTGTATGGGTTTCTTCAATGACAGTTGATGAACAAATGGAAACTGCCAGGCCTGCAAGGATTAGAATAGGCAAGAAGAAAATTTGTTATGTTTCATTTGGTTTTACTTCAAAAATTACTTAAATAATTGTCATGACCTGATTTACTATTTTATACTCTAAGTGAAACATTGATTTAATGACTGGAAACCATTACGGTCCTTTCTGTGTTAGAAAAGCAGAGTTTGGAGAAGAAATTCAAATCCTTGGCTGCATGTGATTCCAGATCTAGGAAGGGAAATTTTCAGCAGGACTTTTAGAGAAGTTTAGCAGGAGGCCTATCAGTAACAGAAGATTCCCACAATTATTTTGCCAGTTAAATTACTGGCCACGGCACTTTGTCCAGTCTCTCTTTCCAGCTAAGATCTACACAAAAAATGTCCTTGTCTGCTGAGACTGCTTTTCAGCTGAACATTCCAGTTTAAATTGCCTATTGAGACATGGGCCTTTTGTAGCACCAGGAAATAAGTTATCATCAACAGCATGTCTAGAGATCAATTAAATTTCATTAGTATTGGAAAAAGTACAATTTGAATAAAAATAGCCAGCCTGGATTCAGATTATGGAGAGACTGACAGATTAACTCTAAAAAAAAAATCATAAGTGTATTGCCAAAACCAAATGAAACAGATTCAGTGGACACCAAGGCAATATTCATTCTTTCTATGTCTCTGCTAGTGCCAATGGCTTTTACACACAGGGGAGATATTTGGCTGGATTACTTCAGATTTTCAGGAAATCCTTTATCCCTTTAGAAGTTATTGTCTGGAGTTGACAAAGAGGAGTGAAATCCAGTAGCTGCTGGCACAGTACATCAGAGTAATCTAAAGTGTACAAGAGAAGGAAAATCCTATAGTTAAAGTTTTTATTAATCTAAAAATGAAACAGAATACTACAGAGATTGCATACATTTCTATAATTTACCTGAAATATTCCACAAATTGGCAAAGGACGCAACAACATCCAAATCCCCTGTTAATATTAAAATGACACACAACTTCAGAGACATGGCATATAGCAAGGAATAGTCCATTGGCACAGAGACATTCCCTTGTTTAGACTTAGCACCTGGATTAACAGATGGCAGATGCTGTGCAACAAAGGAGCAAAGGGTAGGGAGGACATAAAAGTGCTTGAGTACATTGATCAAGGCACAGTTAGAGCATGTTTGTAGAAAAATCCCCAAAGTTTCATTTAATTTTGCAGATGCCTGTAGGTAGGGAACTAGTTGCCAAATACTCTGTTTTGGTAATGTTGTCAAGTATAGTTCATGAATACATGTAAAACATTTTTGCAGTCTCTGGAACAAAACAAGCAATTCAACTTTGGATTTTTTCCATTATTTACTCTCTACAGATAAGGACTGCGTTCCTCTTTAATATTTTGGTTTAGTTCCTTTTGACCTATGGTTTTTCTCCACCAATTAAAATTCTGTGTTTGTGTGTGTGTTTACACACTAGACCTTCTTCATTAAAGCTGATGTGTATTCTACAGCACTTTGGATACCTTATGAGACCACTAAAACCACAGAAGTGGCTGGATATCCAATTGCAAATCTCAGATCTCATACAGACATGTCAAGCAAAATATTTAAAAGCAACTCTCAAGGCAAGTATACATTACCACCAATCAGGTCAATACAAGGCCAGCTAACAATAGTTAACAAACTAGGGTAAAATTAGATTCAGGAAGTCTGCCAGGGCCAGAAATACCATAATAATAGGAGAATTTAGCTACTCTTGTGGATTTAAATGTCACACTGGGGTATGTTTAGACACTGTACAGGAATGTTTCATGGATAAGCTAGTCAAGCAACTCAAAGGGGAAAGTCTGGTTTCAGCTCTTTTCCCAGAGGCATTTTTTGCTTGCTTTACAATAGTACTAACAAGAATTAACTCTGTAACAGGTACTAAAATGTGTTTATATTCAATATCCTTACAGAAATTGCAAAGGCCCAGGAATCTTCTGCATTAGTGTTTGACTTCAAAATGTCAGCTTAGAAGAAGTCAGAAAAGCTGCCTTAAAGGAATTATTAGATACAGAATAGGGAAGAAAAGAGGAAGTAATAAACATCTCACTTGGGTATAAACCCGGTGTGGCTCAGCACCTTAAACACCGTGTGCAGTTCTGCCATCCCATCTTAAAAATGGTACAGCTGAGCTAGAAAAGTGAAGGCTGATAAATATGATCTACAGTCTGAAACAATTTGTGTGTCAAGCATGATTAAAAGGTTAGGACTTTTCAGCCTGGAAAACCAATCGCAGAGGAACAAAATAGTAGACCATAAAAGCAGTATCAGAGAGGATGAATAAGAAACTCTTATTCTTTTTTTTTTTTTTTTTATGACACTAATATAGACGGCATCAAGTGAAAATGTCATCTAGTATATTAAAAAAAACAGAAAAGGGATCATATCTTCTCTTAGGCTATAATTAGGATGAATAACCCATTACTAAAGGGCAACAGTGATGTGAAAGGACATTCAAATTCATGGGGAAAAATCATTAAAAACAATTAAAGCTGCCTCTGACAGAAGATATCACTGAGCTGCACATTTCTGTAAGCTGCAGAAGTACACTAAAGAAGTACTATTCCACCTTTGCACGGTTTTTATACTAGACATCCACTGTTGGCCACCATGACAGCAACGTGAGCTAGACAGATCTTTGGTCTGACCCAAGACAGACATTGTTCTGTTCTTGCATTACTCCCTAAACAGTGCCGGAAATGCTTAGAATATTAATTTTTCATTGTGTTATACTGTGCATGCTAACAACGAAACCTAAAAAAGAGAGAGTTACAAAAATCAAAAAGTATAAGAACCAAAGCAGCTATATATACTGCAGAAATAGATGCATTTATTTTGAGGCAGTATCAGGTTGGGATTGTACTTTTCTTGACCTGGCCCACTCATGGCAAATCCCTACAAAAAAAAATTCCCATAAAAAGTTAATCAGTCTGACTTAACCCCTAAAAGAAAAAAAAATAGGGAGTGACAATAAAAGAAAAAAAGAAAAAAGCCATTGGGAAATCATTATGTTCATAGAGCAGCTCTTGACAACAGTTCTTGTTGGCCAGCTGGACCTGGTGGACTTCACAGAGATTGCTTATAAACTATTCTGGCAACTGTAGCCTATCTGAGATATTCTTTTCCCAAGGAAACAGTCCAGCCAGCTTTGTAACTGCTTTGTGTACAAAGCTTCTAAAGGAGAGTTGAGGATCCAACCCAAAATGAATATGTATGCACACTTTGGTTTCCTTCCAACTTAATTTCCGTTATGTTTTAGCTCATTCTGTCATTTTCTTATGGTGACTAGCTTGGATGTATTAATCTGGCGTTATGTGAATTAGTGCCTATTAGAACAGATTCCTCATGTGTGCATCCTCAGGTTATGGAAAAACATTGAGATAAAGAAATAGCCTACCATTATGCGTTGGCTAGAATATTAAAATCAGCTTAGAAAGATAGCTGTGATATTTTAGATATAATTAATCTTACTTTACAGCAGGAAATTAACAAATGTCATCCTCTAGTCCCTTTAGCCATGTTGTCTACAAGTTCACTAAATATCATAGGTAAATAAATTAGGATATTTTCCTGAAACTCATGATTTTATTTTTGCTGGGGAAGGGATGTTGACATCTCTTATTAAAAAAGAAAATTAAAAAATCACAAAATATTAATTTTACCTCAAGGGAGGCTTTGATAAGGAAATATGATCAACAAAACCCTTTCTACTAATGCTAGAAAAAGTAGTATTTTTAGAAGTTACTTTGCCATTGTCCTCAATAACCACATCTCATATATCTCAAACTTAGGAGCCAAAAAGTAATAAATGGTTTTGAATTTCTGGGTTACCACCTTTCTTCAGAAATAGCATTGTAATTCTTCCATCCCTGACTTGTATATAAAGATGAGCGATCTGTCATTTGGAATTATTCTTGTACCATAAGGTGAAGACAAAGATCTCTGTCATGCAACCCTTAACAAAAGAGTGCCCTGATAAAATTCAGAGCCTCTAGATGGTACTGCAAGCAAAACCAGCTCAAATCAACAGTGGTGTTGTGCTGTCAACAGTTTAAGAGTATTTATACCTCCACCTACACATACAACATGTTCTTTTAGTACAGTGACCAAAATATTAATGCATGAAAAAACAACTACCCCTGAGGCAGCTGAATAAGGGTGTTCAAAGCAGTGATCGCAGCTTACTGAAATTAGCTCTGTTTCATTCCTTTCATTCCAAACCTTAAAACAAGCCACATTTCATTGTTACTCTTTTTAGCATAGCATCTGATAAGATCATTTGAATATTTCTTCCTAGATCTTTCCTGGCTGTCTCCCCAGTGCCTAGATGACTCGAGAACTGGTAGATGCAGAGCACAACCTTTGTTCTAGTAACTAGCTACGTGCATCTCTGAGTCTAAAAAGAAGGGGGGGGGAAAGAAGGTGGAAATTACACTTTTAAAACATTACACTTGTTTACTAAAGGAAGAACCAAGGAATGGTTGGATAAAACAGAGCACAGGAACATGAAAAGAAAGGAGATGAGGTCAGGAGTGCAGGCTTTTAGGCACGGGCAATTGCCTAAGGCAGCAAGTACTCAGGCAGCAAACAGTCTAATACATGGACAGGCCATGCTACTCACTTTATCGTTGCTTAAATGCATTACCAAAATTACTCATGCTTTCATGATGCCCAGTTTTGCCTGCTTTGCTAGCAAGACTTGAGTCAGTTGTGATAAACTGTATGAACAAGGGAGCAGTGAAGGGATTGTTATCCACAAGATATTGACTAGGACAGAATGGGCTTACTCACCTTCCCACAGAACTTTTCCCCCTCTGCCTATGGTTCACAGTGTGTGGTTGAACCTGTGAAACAGAGAGGACCTGTAGGGAGATGGAGAATCTACACTAAACTTGTTTCCTCTGCACTTACTCACTAAAAAATACCTTACCAATGGAGTTGTGCAAAGAGGATCTTCTGTACCCACAGTGTGAAGAGGAACCCACTAACAAGTAAAACAGGCCTGGATGCCTGGGGAATCTCCATAGAGGTGATTCATATTCGGGCCTGTTAAAAAACCTTATCTCAGTTCTCTCCGTTCCTGCTGTCTCGTCCACTGCATCAAAACCTTTTACAGCACAGTAATGACACAAACAGTACTACCACAACGGACAGATATCATCATAAACAAGAGCAGCCACACGCATACCCACCCACCCCCTTTCTCTTGGAGAATGTTCTACCTACTTCATGTGACACAGTATGATCTGACCCTACAACTTGTGCTGTGCACAGCACCCAAAAATGTCTCCTGGTTGAATGCGCACCAATGTAAATCATCAGCAGATCTCCAGTGACAGCATCCTATTCCCATCAGATTGAGCTCTGCGTGGCAGTAACAGCATGCCAAACTGCTCAACAGTCTGCTGCTCAAGTGGAGATTTTATCCAAGGACTACAACACTGACCAACACCAGCTGCCACCCTGGTACAGGTGAGCTAGATAATCCACTCCTCCAACTGCAAGAAGAAAGAGACTGAGGCAAGACTGATGAAATGCAAGGTAGTCCTGTCCTATTACACAGCAAAATAAAAAAAAACAAAAAACATATGCCTGAGAAGCCACTGTTATCTGTGGCTTCAGGACCATACTGAATTCCTGCAAACCCTATAGCTCTCTTGAGACATAAAGCAAAGCTCATGGCCATATGACAGTTTTAATATGACATTTTTCAAGTCATGACACGTAATCAGCCCTAGGCTATGACCTGGATTTCCAAAACCAGCGGTTGCACACTCACCTCTCCAAAATGAATTAATGTTTGTGATGTTCCAATGAGAACACTGTCATCTTATCCCTGTGTGTGTGCGTATTTCCTTTTCTCAGGCAATTTGACACTCCCTTGAACTCTGTCTGTGTCACATAGAGAGTCCCAATCACACCTCCTACTGCTTTTGTTGCCACTTCTCTGTCAAGCAGAGAACTGCCATCATACCCATTTTGCCAATGCAAAAGTAGTACTTTTCCTTTTGTCTCTGTAACAAATCTTTACTTTAAATTACCCTACAGGACAAAGTAGATAATCTTCTGTTTCTGTGTTTTCAAAATTATGCCAGGATGAAAGAAATGTAGAGGTTACTGTGAGAAAATGCAGGATTATCAGTGCCTGGTGCAAAATACAGATGGATTAAACTTCCGTTCTATCTCCTATGACAAAATTACAATAAAATATCGATCTCATATTATTAAGCATGGAGTTGCCTCCTCCCAGAGAAATCTCCAAGTCCGCTCTTCAAGTTTTACCTGCTCTGGAGCAGCGGCAGAGAGAGGGCTTAGTCGTGCCGTTCCAACAAGGGAACAGGCGGTGGCAGTGTGGCCTATTGCTCCTCGCAGGGCTTTTATTGGGGGGAAAGAACTGGCTCCCTTTCCATCGCTGCGTCACTCAAAAGAAACCAGAAGGAAGTGGACAGATGTAGAAAGAGTCCTGACTAAGCTTCACTTGCATATATCAACCATAGGATAAAAAAAAAATAAAAGAAAAAAATAAAAGGAAAAAAAGGGGGAGCGGGGAGGAGGGAGGGAAGGGGGAAAAGGGGGAGGGAAACCCCCCCAAAAAAGCAAAAGAATTAAAGAAAAAAGTGAACAGCACTTCATTTTCCATGTGGTCCTAGAGCTACACATAGTAATAAAGTTGTGTCTATTTAAGAGGAAGTCCCTGTTGTTGAGCTATTTTATATTTAAACTGAACACGTCAGTGTTCCCTCTTAACAACTTTTTCCTCTAAGGTTTCTGCAGCTGAAACAAACCTGTTTCCAGGGTACAAATTCAGCTTGTTCCTTGAGTTCTAACACAGAGAGAGGGATGGAGGGAAGGGAAAGAGGAGTGAAAGGACGAACTTCAATATAAATATTTTTTGTAAGGAATTCTGATGGAGAAAGTTTGCATGGTTTAGGCCAAGCACATCTGGCCAGAATAAGAAATGTCTTATACAGAAATACCTTGTTTTCAGATCTGCTGGACTCCACTAAACACTCCACAGAAAGCAAAAGATTTTTGTATGTGATTCCTCTTCCCTTAGTTGCTATACACATCATAATTCATCTCTTTTTTCAAAAAGCTAATGAACAATCATCTATTGCAAGTTGCAGTTCTTTCAGTGGTAACTCCACATACACTGCTTTGCATCTGCAAATGGCACTGGCAAACTGTTTGCCTCTCAAAAGACTCAAGGGTTGGGTTTTTAATTTTTATAATTCAGCTGAGAAGAGGGGTTAATCCAACATAAATCACCTTCAAGGAACTGCTATTGATGCGGCAATCAGTTACATGATACTTTCTTCAGGTGAGAAAAAGCCTTAATTAATTTCTATTTCAGACCCTGCCTAAGCATTGTCTGAACTGCTGTGCAGGCAAAATACTTTCTCCTCTCTCTCCCTTCCCATCCCCCTCACAAATTTTCCAGTCAGCATTCCTAGTTACAAGGAGAGAAATGTATCTCAGAAATCTCATTAAAGATTTTAAAGCCCAGAGCAAACTGCTTTCCCCCCCTTCCCCCATGGGTCTCACAAGTGCAAAAGTGTACATTCTTGCAAAATAAAGTTAATAACAATTCAACAGTTCTTCCAACAGAGGCAATGCTGAAGTGCCGACAGGCTGTAAACCTTGTCAGTGGCATCTCAGGACACTCTCTACAACTCTACAAGAGTATTTTCTAAATCCTGAGTCCATTTCAGATGTATTTTGTGCATGAAAACAAACTGGTTTCAACTATAAAAACTACACAGAATTTTGGTTTGTGCTGAATTTCAGGAATGGAGAAGAGGGCAGGGAAAAGGAGGGGAGGAAATGTTTCACATTTTTTAGACTATTTTCTAATCTTCTCAGTACTCCTCACCCATACGTGCTGAGAATGTAGTATCTATTGTTTACTGAAAGTGCTTTTGTGACTGACTGTATGTCAGCAGAAGGGTCTAGCATAGTTGCTAACATAGTTTACATTCCTTTCTAGCTGTGATGTGTCTTCCCCATTGTTTTTCCTGCCTTATCCTGCCCATTCTTTTTTTTTTTTTTTTCCTTTTTTTTTTTTTCCCCTTTTTTTGATTTTTTTTTTCTATCACATTTTTCCCTTGTCCATGGAAGTTCTGCCACATACTTCCAACTTCTTTCTCCCCACAAATTCCCACTCCTCTTCCCCAGCTGGTACCCCCACAGCTTATCTCCAACCTTCCTGCTCTCGTACATAACCTTTCCCATTTACAGGGAAAGAGCATGTCACTCCATTTCTCTTAACCAGTGAAACTATTCTCACATATCATTAACGTGACTTCTCCTGTGATACGCCACGTTAGAACAAAAGGGGATGACATTAGCCAGACCGAGTGATGAGAAAGGCTACAGCTCCCTCCCACTCTTAAAGAAAAAATGGGAGACAAAGAGTAAATCAGGGGGAAAGGATTGTGGACTCCTCAGCATGGAGCCAGTTCCTCCTCCCCATCCCAAGTGTTTTGAGAATAAAGAAAATGCCCCGTTTTCTTATAGTACAGTATACCCAAAGACAACGATTTCCCCCGTTTTTCCCCAGCCACACAGTAACCTCACTGCAGCTTGAAGTTCTTGTGAAAAACAAGCTACACCAGCTCTTTTTAAGTCCAGAATGCCTCTGAAATATCAATAAATGAAGTTAAAAGCCACATAAGTTTTCATTTGCTTTTACGAAACGTCAATTTCCCGTGTAAATATCTACATTTAGTTTGGTGGGGTTTTTTTTATTTGTTTTTCAATCGTGTATACCTGGATCGTGAGCTTATTTTTTAAAACCTGCACTTTCCTTTTCCCCAGTCATTACACGGTCCCTTTTCCCTCCTTTCAACCCGCCATTGAGTGCTTAAACGGTAACTCAAAGCTGTGTCCAGACACGGTGTGGGAACTTCAGCCTTCCTCTGGCTCAGACACTGAACTGTAGCTGAGTGTGTAAGAAGTCACTTGTGGCAACATAGGCACACAGGTACTTTGCAGAGTAGCGCCAGTCTGGTTTTTTTCAACTTTCAGCTGCTCGAATCCCTCACCACTTTACAACGAACAGAAAGGAGGAAGCTTCAGTTCATCTCTCTGCAAATCCTCAGGACAGCACGGATAAAAGCCTCCAGAGAGATGGGAAGCCCCACAGACCAGCAGCCCTACCCCCTGCACACACAGTCCTTCCTGAAAGTTTAATCTTCACAGCAGGGACTAATAAAAGCAGCTTCGAGTCTTGAGTTTCTAGGTTGAAACTTCTGTGCACACACACAAAAGGCAGCTCTGTGAAATACCGAAGTATCTTAAATATATAACATACTGCAAAGTACCCATAGGGGAGAATACATGAGGACAGTATATATTTATGCTTTTTAAACCTATGCGTCTGTTTGTTCCTGTGGGAGGTGTGTGTGCCACAAGAACCCGGTTTCCTGGTGGGTGTGGGACAAGGTGGCACAGCCGGAGCCTGCGGCTGGCGAGGTGCGGGACGGGCAGGGCAGCTACGCCGGACCTTTCACCTCGGCGGAAAGGGAAGAGAAGGGAAAGAGCAGGGAGGGGACGGGGAAACGAAGAGGAATGCACGGCCCTCTCCGGCCCTGTCCCGGGAGGCAGCGACGGGCGGAGCGGAGGGCGCGGGCAGTTCCTGGCACCTGCGCGGCGGGCGGGGCAGAGCCCGGGGCGGTGCTGGGTGCTGGGCCCTGCCCGGCCTTCAGCGGCTGAGCCCCGGCTCTCGGGAAGCGGCAGCGGCGAGGAGCAACAGGTTGTCGGCGCGGAGAGAAGCGGGTCCCGGTGGTGCTCATGGCCGGCCGCGGCTTTGCCGCCGAGCAGGGCTACATCCGCACGGTGCTGGGCCAGCAGATCTTGGGGGAGCTGGACAGCTCCAGCCTGGCGCTGCCCTCCGAGGCTAGGCTCAAGCTCTCGGGCGACCGGGCCGGGGAGGAGAAGGCGCTGCGCATCCAGCGGCAGGTTCAGCAGACGCTGGCCAGGAAGAGCCGGGGCTCACTGTACAACGGTGAGTGCTGCCTCGACCCCGCTGTGCTGTGTGGAGGTGGCGGGAGCACGGGAAAAGGGCCCAGGGGTGAGGCTCGAGCTGGCCGTGGGTGGGCTCAGCCGTGTCCGCTGCTGCCCCGTCCCCGGGGGAAAGACTGGGGCAGCCGCTTTGCTGGTCACTGGCCTTTGCCGGGTTTGGCAGAAAACGTTGGCTCTGTCTCATCTTCCCTTTCTGTTTTCGACCCAAGTGATTCAAACGTTTCTTCCTGCCAAGCGCCTTAACTGGAGTGAGTGCGGGGGCTACTTTCAGCTCACCACTGCCGGGAGGAATAGTCGAACCGAAGCTCTCACCCTGCAGCTGGTTACTGGGCTTGTTTTAATACTTTAGCTTCACCCGCTGGCCCTGTTTGCAAAATTAAGTGGGAAGAAATAGGAAATGTTTGTCCTTGTTCACCTCCAAATAATAATAATTAAAAAAGAACTAAAAGAAAGTTTGGAAAAGTAACTCTAGGAAAGGTGTGACTGGGGAACATGGACTGATAGCACTACCAGACATTATTTACTCTGTTCCTTGACGTGCTTGATAAAAATTGATGTTAATCAATGCTTGATTCTGTGATCTTGTAGCCAAAAGGCAAGACTTGTCAGTGAGGTCTGTGCAGTCATGCCTTTCACCCCAGCCGGGGTCCGACTACAGTGATGGATACACACAGAGTGACCTTGTCAGGAGCTGAGGGTTAAAGGCAAGATGTTCAAGAGGGTTTGTCTTAACCAGCAATGGTGAAGAGATAGGTTGTTATCAAAGTAAACCCTCATCATAAAAACTTTAATCTTGTTTTTAAATAGGAAGATATGACTGACCTACAGTCAATATAACCTCTTGCTGTCATTAAAGAGACTGTCACATTTCATTTCTAAAAAGCTGCCAGCCAAAGGTCTTTAAATTTGCAAATTTCAATTTGTAGTTTTTATTTGTAAGTGTAACATTTGTATACTTCACTCATCTATCTTGTTAGGCAGAAGGATGTTTCCTTGTACCTTCAGCTGTCTTCTTATCTAAAAAATGCCTACAGTGCAAACACAGACATACTCTGGTCAGAAAAATCAGGTACACAAATAATATAAACAGGTACGCACAGCTGCACAAAGGGCAGCTACACATGCAAGTCCTTAACTTGGCTGTTCTCAAATGAGATTTCTAAACACTTTTCAGGTAACATAAGTTCTTTTTCTCCCAGTAGATAACCTGGGAAATGTTTTTTTTATGCAACTGTTAATGAATTATATGGTGTCTTGAACCTGAGATCATGTCTCTAAATCATGTATAAATCACTATGAAGACAAAGTTCCTGTTCTCCTGGAGTACATTAAGAGACCTAATAGATTTGAAGATAGTTGTCTTGGTTTGCTTTGTTTTTCTAAAGTCAAGTATCTGAGCAAGCCCTTTGCATTTCCGAGATACCAAAACTTTTAAGCTTCACGAACTGGAGTGTCATATGAGATGGTTACCTGTATTATTCATACATTAAATGATCTTTTTCTTCTTTCAAATGTGTTCTTGTGCCCAACTCACTATATATTTTTCAGTCCCAAAGCAAAACTTGAAAAAAAAAAATGGAACTGGAGTGAATTCCATTTATACATACATACATGCATAAATAATAATGTGCATATATATATATATATGTCTGTATCTTAAATATATATAATGTGAATCAAATGCCTATTGTACATTTAACATGTTGACTTTCCTGAAAAATACACATCTAGATTTGCTCGAACTTTGACTATGCTTTGGGAAGCATTTGAATTCTTATATGCAGGGTACTTTTAGAAATATGCACTTGTATATGCAAAAAAAAAAACTTTCTCTGAATTATATCAGTTTTCTAGATACGTTTACCAAGTGTCCCATATTTTTTGCAGTATAGGAAAGGCAATTCAGATTTAGAAGGAGCAGGAGCAGGCCTTTGTGATATAACTGTCCTATCTGTAGGGGTATTTCAGACACTATTCAGCAAGGTACTTAAGCACATACCTAACCAGTGTATTCACATACATGCCTACATTTAGCCAAGCACATAACCACTGGGTATGAAAATCAGTTGTAGTAAAGGTCTTAGTATCATCTGTGCACACCCATTTTTCACTGACTGTACTGGAAGCTTTGAAGCTGCAGGAAGTACTTTGTCAGGCAGCATAATTTCTCCTTAGAGTTTCAAATTAAAGGTGTCTGCTTAGCCTTCAGCATTACCTTTAAATGGGAAAGCATCTTTTCACCTCTTACCCTCATGTTTACGTTTCATGCCCTTTCCCCCCTTTTTTGAGAATGTATTTCTTCTTTTTTATAAAGAAATTCAGCTCATCGTCAGACGATTTGAGGATCCTACCTGCTGCCAAATGAATGAAGTTGTGTACTGCCTCAAATCTTTTCATGACTTAGTCAGGCATTGTTAACAGGTTTTTAAACAGTAGTTTAACAACAGCCGTAAATTTTCCAGTTCAGCAGTTGCTGACCCTTTATAAATTAAAGATTATGTTGCCCTTAAAACTTTTGAACTACAGCTGCTGTGCCAAATTTTGGAATTCTATTTAAGGATGAAAGTGGAATGGCAGATAGTTCAGCCTTATCAAAGAAAAATGGCATTCAGAGTCATATTGCCCTAATGACTAGTGGTTTTCAGCTCACATATATATGATACAACACTACAGATTATTTTATGCACACTTTAGGAATCTGTTAATCCTTATTCTGTATATATCAGTCCACTTGCCTCTGATCTTGTTCACTTGATTTTGTTTTTTTTTTTTTTTAATTTATTTGTGGTATTTCTGTTTCTTTAGTATAATGCCTACACTATAAATCCTACTTTTCTATACTCCCTGATCGGGTTCATTGTAAAAATGAAGGCAGAATTGAGTAATATACCGCACGAATCAAACAGCATGATAAACTGCTGTCTGTGTAAAGATTCTTTCTCCAACACAGTGTTTTATAAACAGAATTAAAACTTCCATGATTTCGAAGTCAACAGCATCAGGTGTAAGATGGTTACAAACAGAACCTTATTTATTTTATGTTTCTTCATTTCTAAAATACTTAATAGTACTTTTTGTTAAAATAGCTTGCTTTTAGGAGTTTGGGAGAGTATTCAATCTTTAGCCTTCTAGTTTGCAAAATTACTTTGTATTGATTTTCTTTTTATAACTTTGTGGGAAAAGGAAACAAAAAAAAATCCTTGTTGGTGACTTCCACTCTTACTTGGTTTCATTAAATTCCTCATCTCTGCTTCCTGAGCCAGCAGAAATCCTTTTCTCAAATTTGAGCACTAGTGTAAATGTACTGACCAGCACAAAGTAAAACTGTTAGAAAAGCTCCTTTGGGACCAGGCATGTGCTGGCAGAGTGATGAAGGAGCATGATCAAAAAGAAGGCTCTCTGATCTCTAGATGAAGTGACTCAGTATTCTTAAATGTCACTATCTCAGTCCATTGTTGAGTGGTGGAGTACAAGAAAGGATTAAAAGATGACAGTCTAGGAACACTGAGGAGTCTCGGCTGAGGATATAATCACCCACCTGCCCTGAGCAAGAATGGGCAACGGGTACTCAGCAGGCGGGCACTCAGGATGCATGAAAATATCACAGTCTTTAATAGACTTCTATGTACAGGATACAGCTACATTGATGCCTGCAGTGAAGGGTTTAAAGCCAAAATTTGTCTTTCATGGAACCATTCAAATACAAAAGCACTGGAAAAGACTCACAACCGATAGTTAACACTGTGCGTGATTTAAGGGGAATTTGATACACCTGACTCCTTAATGGAGGATAATTATCTTTTTTCATATATCATATATCTTAGAGATGCTTCTTGTCATTGTTTTTAAAAGCCAAGCAAACAGGAGATTGATTTCTCTGTGGCCATAGGCAGTGATTTCTGGGGAGGAACTTGCAAGGCCTTTGGAGGTGTTTGACCTGTCATGTCCAACAGAGCAATGGGGCCTTAAGAAGAGCCTCTGTGAAGACATCTATACAGTCTCCCTTCTGATAGCATATTTTTTCAGGTCTCAGAAAATTTTGTCATAACTATTGTGATACCAAAGTTATTTTTGTACAGCTTTCTTGTAGATATTTAGAAGAGTAAAGAGTTTAGTATTCCACTTCCACTGACCACAATCAAAATGTTCCTGGGCTGCTTTAGGTCATACTGACAGGAGAGAGGGGAGACTATGATTAATGATTCCTCTCTATTGCCCACACTTGGGCATCTGCTGCTGTCCTAGATGCCTGCGTTTTCCAAAATACCCTCATGGGTTGACAGACATGACACAGGGCCTGCAGGAAACCCATCCTTTTCTTGACTGGCTGCTGGAAATCAAGTGCAGTATCTCATAGCCTCTCAAATAGCATTTGTTCCCTATCGATGAGTAACTGAATCATGTGTGTGTTTTCTGAAGAGAAAGTTTTTGTGGGACTTAAAGCACTGAGTCTTACAGTTAGAAAATATTAATCCCAACAGTAAATGAAACCATAATATATATATATACATAATATGTATATATTTAGTCATTCATGGTTTTTCTTTTTCTTTACTTTTGTTTAAACAAACGCGTTGAGTGTATAAGAGCTGCCATAAGTTTCTGACTATACTGAGCAAATCTGAGAGGTGGGAAAGAAATATAGGCTTTTGCAGTATAGTGGAAATAAGCTGAAGGAAGCCTTACTGGCAAAGACAAGTTTTCATCAGTTCACCTATTCTGTACCTCATAACTAATGGAAAGACACAGCATTTCAGTTATCCCTTTTTCCTTTAACACCCTGATTTTTGGCACAGGTAAACAGCACACAGTAAAAAGATTAACATTTTATATCTACTTAAGAAATCTACAGGTAAAATACTGGCAAAATAACTCACTGATGTGATAAAAGCAAGTAAGAGATACTGTAAATTCAAAGTGAAACTCCATAAGCCAGAGTTTTTCTCTGAAATTCAAAAATGCTTTCTGGCTTTTTCACAGGGAGATTGAAGGTTAAAAAAAATGAGAACTACTTGAAGATAACTGAGTGTTACAACTTCTGATTGGCTGTATTTCGCTTTTGAAAAGAGGGAACTGTTAGATATGTGGCTTATCTTCAACTGGTTCATGGACAGCCTTGTTATTTTTAAATTTATTTAGTCAAGACAGGGAGTTTAGAGTTGCCCAAAACATGCACAAGTTACTTGCTCAGATGATCTTTATGCTCTAAGTAGATAAATAACTGAGAGTATTTTCTCACCAAGTAAACTGGACAAAAAATACTAACTATGAAGAAACAGAAATGTACATGTATTTCTATCTAAAGACTTATTTTATGGAAGTACTTAAATATGTAACAATGAATCAAGTTAATCGTCAAAAAGCAGGCACAAGCAATAGCCTAAGATGAAGTCTTATTGGGCACCTGCAATAGTACATTGATATGGGGATTATATCATACAGTTGAGAGATTTATATGAATTTGTAGATTTTGGATGTCGGTGTGTGTTGGCAGGGATGTTTGCAGTAAAAACCAATGATTTTCTTTTACTGCTTTCTCATGCACTTGGGTAACCCTTGGGCTATGGTAACCTTGTAATGTCATGAAGGAATTATTGCAATCCAGATCATGAGTTTGACCAAGTTGCATCATTCCAGTCAGATGACACAAAGTTACTATGAATGTGTCTTAACAAATCACTTAATACATGTTTAAATCTGTCTTATATGGCAAAAATGAAAGAATTGGAAAGTAGGATTAAATAAGCAAAATAACTGCAAAGTATGATTTTATTCGGCCTCAGATTACTGTAGTCTGCTATTGTATGGTACTATATTATACTATAGTGTACACAAATTTGGACTTATCCAAGTAGCTATGTGTTAGTAAGAATCATTCATAAATTATTCTTATTACATGAGTCTCTTCTTTATTTTTATCCTTGTCAAGCCCTGTACAAACTGTGACAGTAAGGATCAAGCACACAGTTGCACTGAAGTTCCTAGGGTACCCACATGCACTTAATGAAGCCCAGAGTCTAACTCTGGACATTAATCAAAAGCCTCAGCTGTTTGGCGTACATATACCAGGTGCTTTCAAAAAAATCCTAACAGGCACTTGCCTGCATGTTTCTGACACCTGAATTTCCCTGGGCATATGACTCCTGCTATTTTTTTTTTGAAGTGGAAACTTCAGTAATTTGACCAAGTTAATGATTTGTTCTTTAGGTTTCTTTTTTCTGTAGTATCTCAGGTAATATCTGCTACTTTGAAAATTTCATGGCAAATTAACTTCTTTATTGACCACTACTATCTTTTCAGCGTAAACTTCTGCAGCATGCACTGTCCCCATTTACAACTGATTTGACGTATATGTTGCTTTCAACTTCTGTTTCACCTTTTTAAACCTGTTATTTATATTATTATATGCAGATTCTCATAGTAACACAGGAATCTCATGAATAACTATTTCAGTAGTGTCTGTTGCTTAAAAATAATACTTAAAAAATGAAAGCACTTTGATGTTTTTGTTTGGTTTTTAAGTAAAGAATGCAGTATTAATGAAAGAAAATATCACAACACACTTCTATTTTCAATGCTGAATCATGGCAAGAAAAACAATCAGAGGAGATACACTGTAGATCTTCTACATCATTTGTAGGATTATTAAATTTTTCAGGTGCAGATTTGATGTGTCATTAAATAGCACTACTTTGCAGCATTATATGCCACCTGCCTTCCTGTGGCATAGAATTTATTCATGGACTTTTT
>JASSUY010030351.1:0-37542 GCA_032466535.1 Forpus xanthops | reverse complement strand
TGCTTTTGGGCAAAGCTTTGAGAAAATTAGTGAAGCATTACTTGCTCCAATATATTGTCATCACAGTAGCATGTAAGGGAGAAGAAACATGAGCAGTTGAGGTAGACAACTATGAAATAAAGTTTTTACTCAGTGTATGTTATTGTCTGCAGTGGTACATTGTGAAAATTGAACCTCTAGGATGCACATTAAGAGGTATACACATCAACCCATGTTTCACATCTACAATCTATAATTTACAGCTGCAATATTTTAATTTCTTGTGTACTATGAGTACACAGCCTTTGCAGTCAGCCTTTAATGTAAACTATTCATATATATTCAAAGTGATTATCATGGAAAATAAATGCTCTTAGTAGCTGCTCAGTCATACAATTTATCAGTACTTAATCTGTCATTATCCTCGATATTTAAAATATCTTGCTTTGTTAAAATATTTTTCATTAAATAGCTGCATGAACAAGAATTCTAAAAGTTAAAAATACATCTTAGTAAAATAAATACAAAACTGTAAAAATGAGTTATATCCTCAGAAAGCTTTGCTTAGCCATGTTTTGCATGTGACACACCAAATGCAAACATCTTTCCATCATTTTCTTGTCTTGATTTTCAGCTTATATATATTAATGGCAGTGCAGACTGTGACATTTCCCAAGTACTGAAAATTGTCCCTTTTAAAATTATCATGTTTTGTTAAAATCTTACTAATATTAGGTTTTGGTTACAGGAAGTTTGCACCGTGCATCCAGTGTTCCAGAACGTGTCTATAACATGGGGATTACTGAAAATGACTTTGCATCAAGAACTCCCTATGGTTTCTCTTATTACCAGTCAAACCAGGTGAGGAAAACAAGGCAATGAATAGAAACAAATATAATAGCATGTGCACAGTTTTGTTGATTTTTTTTTACCACAAATAATAGCATGTAGATTGTCTTTCAAGGTTTTCTTGCTTGTTTGGTAGCTTTTTAAAGCCCAAAAATGAGTTTTTTACAACTGGTATTTATTAATGTATTCCCCCTTTCCAGTGATTTCTGAGCCCAGTGATTTAATTTAACTCAGTCGTACCTGTTGGTTTTGTGAGAATTGGCATTGGGGTAGAAAATGAAAAACCATATTAACACCCCTCTAAGGCAAAGGCTGTGACAAGTCAGATTTTTATCCATCTCACCAAGCAGCAGGTCTCTCAGCACTTTGGTGGCTTGAAGCTGGGGCCATGATGCCACTGCTGGAGGCTGAACAGTTGGAGGTTACTAAAGAAGTCCAGCAATCCTGCAGGGTAACTAATGACATGGACAGGAGCTTGGAATATGGTGAAAGAGCTTAGTGAATTATGCATCCAAAACCATGGGAAAACAGATTGCTTTATTTTCATGAGGACAGGCAGAGTGTTCCTTATTATTTAAAATAATCCTGTTGTAAAATATTTTAGCATTACAAGAACTTCAGCAGTACAGTCCTTGAAATACAATGGTGTTTCTAAATGGTCTAATCATAAATACACTTGTTATTTTGACCAGCTTTTCTTGGGTTCATGACCTGAATGCTAAGATAAACAATTGTTTTCTGCAGGGCTTGTGACATAGCTCATAACTGCTATGAACCTTTTTGAGGGAGCAGCTGTATGGCTTGGATATCAGCACATAGCTCAGTAGCAACGTTGCTGCATGATCATTAGTAAACTGAAAGCAATTCAGCTTGAGAACATAAATATTTATTTAGTAAAAAACTTTATTATGGGGAAAATTCTTTCTTGAGTTTAGATTACTCAAAAGTGGCTTATTGTCATTAAAGCTTCTGGACAGTTTATGAAGCAGCTCTGACTCTGTATGGGAAGAGTTAGAGCCATTTCCTTCAGTATATTTCCTTCTGTGTCCTTCTAGCCTCTGTTCTTACCTATCATCCAGTCCATAATATTTAAGGTGAAATCCTTTTTTCTAGAAGAGAGCAAAAGTAGAAAACTGGATGAGACATAGGAACCATAAGATAATACTAGTTTTCAGGGGATAGGGAGGGAGGGAAAAGGGGGGAGAGAAGTGGGAAAGAGACTATTTGTCCCATGTAAAAGCCAGGATATGCAAGATATCCTTGCATAGCTTTTGTAGAATAAACAGCTATATCCAATGATGCTTGTCTCAGCCTTCCAGTTTCAGCAACCTTTGCTCATTTTGTGAGTTGAATATCACCCTCAGTAACATTTCAACAGTTAAACTGAAGGATTTCAGCCTGACAACTATCTGTTAAGCACTGTCTCCTCAATTAATAACTCATGTAAGCTTCTCAGTTTAAGTTAAAAAATGCCTTTAGAATTACCAAACTTTAATACAACATGGAAATGGACTATAAAGAGCTTTGATTAATGGCTGGATGCCACTTTGCTTACTGATTAAAAAAAAAAAGAATGCCCACGAGGATTTGTTTTAATAGCAGACGCAGGTGTTAATACCCAAAGAGTTTCAAATTGAAACTAATATCTCTGTTAATAAGCAGACTGCTCACTTCTAGGCATAATTGACTTAAACACCTATTTTGAGTTAATGACAGAAACCTAGATGCTTAGGCTTTGTCTCATAATGTTTAGACTGTACTACTTCCTGCTTTCATTAGGCAGATACAAAGAAGTGTTGCAGAATCCCAATACACAATTTTGGCGAAGTGCACATTTTGCTTTCTGGTACTGACAGCAGACCCTAGAATTTTCATGTTTACTTTTTTTGTTTGGTTTCTTTGCTATTAATCCTAATTCTGTGATCCCATCATGAGTCCTGTCATGTTCTTTTATGTACCTGTGAACAGGTTGCCTCACCATCCCCCTACACAAATGGCTGTGGGACAAGGTTTACTTACAAGACAGTGGAAGAGAGAGCTCAAAGGCAGCCTCTGAAGAGACTAGAGGTTTCACCGCAGCAAAATCCTGAAAGAATGGCAAATGTGTCCAATGATTTTCACTATGATGGAGGAATTTCAACTGGATTCTACATGAGACATGGAGATATCAGGAGACCCAGCGGGACTGTTCCACCAAGATATGCTCGATCTGAGATTGTTGGTTACACTCTTCGTGATTCAGTGAGCAGGGGACGCTCTTTTAAGAGACATTCCCACATGGGGGCTGTTAATGATGCCATCCTTGATGGTGTTTACCCCAGCCCCACTGTACCTCTGTACCACCAAGCAGGCAACAGTCGCAGTATGTCCAACCTTTTGGAGAAAGAGAACTACCTGACCTCAGGCAGTGCAATGGGACAAGTGAGATCACCAGTTGCTTCCCGTTTGGGATCTCAGAATAGGCAATCTTTAAGATCCAACTGGTACCAAACTACTTTCAGAAGCACACAGACCAGGAGGGAAGCTTCCCAGCCAGTTTCAATAGCCAGTGTTGCTACAGAAACAGATGGGAAGAGGATGCCATTGACAGCTGCAGTAGCAGCAGCTAGGAGAAATGGTTTTCTGCAGAGTGAACAAGTCACCATCAATGGCTCTCAGTTGGGGTAAGCACAATACAGGATCTGCTTTGGTTTTGGGGTGTCACAGCTGAAAGATATCTATTTGTTTAAAAAGAGAAAGTAAACTGACAGCTTGTGGTTCAGCAACCAACAATAGTGTATGAAATGCAGGTGCAGAGGATGCAAAAACTAGATTTGCTTTTAAAAGTCCACTCCAGTGCAAAAGAGGAAAGGGAAAAAAAAATATTAGTGTATGTACATTCTGCAGGGTCCATGCCTCCTACTCTGGTTTGCTGGAGTTTACCTTTTTGCCTTGTTAAACAGTTTTACAAGAAGACATGAAGTAGTCACCGAGTAATTTACAGCCTAAATCGCAATTGCACTAATGTATTGGCAAATTCTGTGCTTGTAAGAGACCAGATGATTTTGGCACTAGTTCTAAGAAGAATAGGTCAGAAACCCATCAGTGAAGCAACTTAGGCAGATTGACAACTTCCAATTAAAAAATTCTTCATGGTTTCAAGGAAACTTTTTAGGTTTGATTAACTTCAGTTAAAACACAGACAAAATTTTCTCTTAGCCCTTAGCAGCATCCCTCCCTAGAGCAAATGTAAACTGCTCTGAATCTCAGGACCCCAGAGCTGCTTATTACTATGAGATTCTACATGCTCTGAGTACAATATCTTAATTTGAAGCCTAGGCTGCTCCATGGCAGAAATTCCCAAAGTTATCCCTGGATTTCAGGAAAATTGTTTAAAACTTCACATAAATTCTTTTTCCTTTTTTTCTTTTTTTTTTTTTTTCTCCAAAATTGTCTTTTTCTTTTTTTTCCCCTGAAATTCACTTCCAGAGAAGATCTGAGACTGTCTACAATCAATTGCATTTTCAAAAGAGAAAATTTTATCTGTTCTGAAATTCCTCTCAGGAGTTAATAGTTTTTTTAATTTTAGAATAATTCTGAATGTTCCCAGACCTCTCCAGGTTCAATGGACAAAATAAACCACTTAATAAGCAGTAGACAATTACTTGCGCTGTTTACTGCCGTTTCCATTGTTTTCATAATCCAAATAGGATCCCAAGGTTTCTTATGCAAGTAAAAAATGGTATAATTTGCAACAGTGTTATTAAGAAATGTTTCTTTTTTCCATAACTGTGTAGCTGTTAAGTTCATTTCTCTGAAGGCCACCTTTCTCCTTTTCCTAGCTTTGCTACTATGTGAGGTGAGGCATCATCTGATATCGCTGCTATCAAAAGATCAGCTATTTTCTGTCATCAGCTGTCTGTTTTGTGTTATGACTAGAGTTACAAATATATAGTCTTTTGCCCTCATCTCACCTGACTTGAAACTTTAACTTCAGGGTGATAGAAGAGATAAAATATCTGGTGTTTGTGATGTGACTTAAGTTGCAAATGAGTCCACAAAAATTAGCTGAGAGCTCACAAGAGCTGAAGATCTGAGAGCAATAATGTTGAAAGTAGGTACCTGGAAGGACTTTGTTTCTCAATAAGACAATGTACAGATGGGCATATATCTCGTTGACTGAATAATCTACTTCAACCACATTCCTGAGTGCATCTCAGAGCCACAACCAGCAATTTGGATATGTAACTCTGTGTAGGAGCAATTTTTGTTCTTTTGCAGGTGCAGGCACTGGAGTCTGGTTGCCTGCCTGCAGAAACATCAACCAAAGTGTTTTTCTGGCTGCAGATATAAACATCTATCTTCAGCCATTGTGCAAGTGACTTGCTTGAGACCATGCTGAGCTCAGGTGGAAGATCTGTGACCTAATGGAAAGTTTTGACAACATAATAACTTAAGTGCCAGTTTTTAAGTCCAGCTTTTGCTGGAAATTACAGAGGAAAACAACTTGAAGTGCTGTGAAAGCCTGTAAAGTTCGCATTACAGACGTTTACAGATTTCCTTTATCTCAGTACTTCTATTTCATTTATGCGTACATATCTTGTTTAGATTTTCAAATGTCCTGGGTTCTACTTTAGTTTCATAGCTAGGTTTTGGTGGGAGCAAAGGGCTCTTTGTTCTACCTGAAGTTTAAAAAATTCTTTGTAAATTATAATAGCTTATGGTGGTGAAGAAGCTGGGAAAAAGCAGCATGTAAGATACAGTACTAAAGGAGAATTGCATCACTAGATTATTAAATAATGAGGAAGAAACTGTAGCCATTTTAGTCGACTGATGGCAGTAGGTGTTTCACATGCTTATGTAATAACATGCGTATGGTACCCACATACATCATTACTGTTTTCAAACATCTTAAATGCACATTTAATTTGTAATTCTCACCACTGGAAGGGCTAGATGCAGAAGTCCTGTTTTGGGTGTAGCACATTCTCGTTCATCCACATCTAACTACTTCACAGTTTATAATTAAGTATTTAAAACATGAGAGACATAATTTTACTTTGTGTTGTACACTGCTGTCAAATCAGAGATACTTCACTGAAGTCCATCATACCAGCACTAGTACAATAATTTCTTCTGCCAAGACTTCTCAGTTTAAGAAGCTAGTAGAGACTTCCAAGTTTCTTATTATTTCCCATTCTCTTTGATTTTAAGGTTGCACTATCTGGTATATTGCTCCCTTATCTGTTGCTCCCTTAATAATGGAAAGAGGGGAAACATAAGCCTCGGTTTCCTGAATAATTTGATTTTTCAGAAAATTGTACTTTTTCATGAAGATCACAATTTAGGTCTTTCCAAGGCTAATTGAGAAGAAATTAAATAGTTGTTAAAGGTTAAAGAAAAGTAGTGGACTATCTGTGTATAGTATTTGGGATATATATGAAAGCATTTTCAAACTTTCTGTAGAAAAATTAGCTCATGCTATGTAATCAAAGTGGAACTGTCAGAATTTGGAGATGCTATCTCAGTATCTTCTGCTAAATGAAGCAGTTAAAAGCATTCTCATACCAAGGGCTTAGGAAAGAGAGAGATTCAACCTGAAGCTGTCTGGAAAAAAAATGTGCTTACAGAATCTGACCTCTAAATGTGCTGCCACACAATTATTAGACAGCACAGTGCTTAGATCTCAAATATGTTATATTCTGGCCATTAAGGTGGAGTCAAAACTTGTCAGAACATTGTTCGGTTTAACTACCATTGCTTAAATATCCATCTGTTTGTTATCATTATGCATGCTAATCAGCCACATAGCTAGTAAGATTGCCTGTAAATGTTTTGAGGGTAGAACAATTGCATCAGATTCTATTTTGACAGGGGTTACAGTGCTGCAATGACACTATTGAGGGATCAAGGATTATATTCTATCCTTTATTACTGTAAGATAAAACACTGAATGTTATTTTTATCTAACAAGAAGCAATCCAAGTATGGAAGTGCAGAGCGGGAGGGAAAGGTTTTGACTACTGCACATGAAGAAGCAGCAGCCATGAATGGCTTACTAACTCTGGTGAATGGTCTCAATACACAGTGCATAGAAATTTGGTCTTTGGCTCTACATGTGCCAATGGCTGCTGCTGGACCTTTACTACTCAGGGACATCTTTGGCATCATCCTGAGGCTGAGTTCCCACATAGATTCTATGAGGGATCAGCTCATACAGCAATTTTGATCTTGGTAAGTGCATGGCCAGAGTCCTTCTTTGCTGTTAGTCACTGAAATAATTAAAAAATTTAATACATTGGAAATACATGCCACTCTGTAGAAGGCAACTGAATTTTGTCAAAGGGCTACAAATTTATTTCAGTGACTAACAGGCAGGTAGGCATGCACATATGTGCCCATATATATCATGGTCATAAAACCCTTGTTGATTTTGAGAAACATACTCAATCTTGAAAGGCCTGTTTTTCTCTCCCATTTTAAAGAGTAAAAAGAAGAAATGTGATCTGGCTTTTTTCCATCACTCATTGTTCAAGATCTTTAAATAAGTTTCTGATCGGTACATCCAACTTGCAACTCAGATTAACTTAGTAGCTGCTTTGTTTTAAATCTAGGCTGAAGTAAACTCTGGAAATCTGGAAGGTGTAAGCATTGCCATACCAGAGCCCAGAGATACTAACCATCAATCTGTCTAATTTCACTTTGATTTAACCACGCCATTGACTTCATCAACATACTATCCCCTTCATTTCATCTTTATCTTGTACAAGCATGCCTTGACATCTCTAGATGTAGTGTATTTGCTCAAAACACTAAGAGGAGGGAGAAGACAAGAAATAACATGATTTATACCAAAGGGAAATACAAAAGCAGGTAGGAACCTCAGGAGTATAATTTTATTTGGAACAGGTGCATCAGACTTGTTCTTCACCTCTTAGCCGTCCTTGCAGCAGTACTGTCTTTTGCCTTAGCAAAAGCAAGCAGCAGATGTTGATTTACAGTGTAACTGGCAGGAAAAAATCCAACAAAATCCATTTTTGTTCTCAGTATCAAAACATTTTGTAATTCATTTTTCTGAGCATTGTTTATTATTTAATATTTTTGCTTAGTTAAAAACAAAAAAACAAACCCTAAAAAATTCAGTTTAAACCAATTTATTTCCCATGCACCTGTTTTTAGATGAAAGGTAATTGTGTTGAAATTTCTAATTTTAGATGCACTTACTGAGAGGATTATCAAGTAAACCATTTTCATTCTGGTATCTCTGAAGTAAGGAGTTATTGCCAATAGCTACTTGTTACAGTGCTGTTCACAGACTGCCTTCTCATCCCTGTTTCAACAAAATTTTCTGATTAAAGAAAACAATATTCATGAGTTTGGTTGCTTCCCTTCCCCCCCCCCTTTTTTTTTTTTTGTCTAAGTGGAGAGTATTTAAAACCAAAAGTGAATAAAAAGACTGGGTAGCTTAACCACCTGTTCCAGAGCTAATGTACCTGATTGGGCCGTGAATTGTTTTATGTTCTGTTTACTGGGAAAAAATGGGTCTTCTGACCTTTTCTCCCCAGTTTTTTTTATATGGTTTTCTAATACAATCATCATTCTAACAAGCATGCTGGAAATAGCCATACATATTTTCAATCCTACCACAGGCAATGTGCATACTAGATTTAAAGAGTGGGTTTTATTTTGTCCCACCTGAAAAAAAGCTTTGCCATCTATTTCAAACCAGATCTTGTTAAGCTTGAAAAAAGCAGGTACTGAGCCCTGCATGTATGTAGGCTGGGAATTGAGAAACTGAAGATAAGCATGAAAACAAATATAAAAAAGCAATCACCACACTACTGAGTAAACCAGGTATCTTCATGATGGGTAAAAGGCACTTTAATTCATTATGGCCTTCACTGAGTCTTAGTCCTTTATCCCCTGAAGCTTCCATTTTGGTTTTCTAATTTGAAGCATGATTTACTTTGTGCAGAGCTTCTCATGGTTGCAACATTTCCATTTGTAATTTTCTTTTTATCCACAATATTAGTATCTCTTAAAGCTTTTATAGTATTTTCTACTACTTAAAGGGGAAGAAAATCTAAGAAAAAACTAAAGTTACTTGAAAGTTTTGAAAATCCTGGCATTACAAGAAATTTCACAGGTTAAATGGCGATTTTTCTGCAGTGGTGCTTCACCATATATCCTCTGTCTTTGCTTTCAAGGAGCCTGGAAGGGGAGATGACCCTGGAGCATGCAGTGAGCATACTGAAGAGTGAAAATACACAGTCCACACCTAGGATTCTTGCTGCAGTGACTTTCATACAGCATGAATGCTTTCAGAAAGCAGATGCCAGAAGAAAAGTGAGTAGTTACTTTTATGCTGGTTGCAATCAGGTAGAGCAAATAACTTCCTATATGCTGGTTAAAATCAGATAGAACCAATAACTTTTTATGCTATAGGGCCACTGTGTGCCAACATGAAAAAAAAGGACACTCTAAGAAACCTTGTGGGATACTGATGTTGAATATTTTCCCTAAAATATGCTGATGCTTTTTGCAGTAGATTCTTTAATGTTTGTGGAATGGCACTGGTTTATGCTACTAAAAATTTGGTCTTCAGAATTTTGTGGTTGAATTGTAGGGTAAGAATTCACCCAAACCATCTGTAACTACAGATTTTTATTACCACCTCTCAGAAAAAGCTCTGGGAGTACAGTGCAAGTTTATCCAAGGTTCAGAGTTTACTAGGACTGCACAACTATTAGTGCATTGTTTGGATTAACCAAATTTGTTAAGTCTTACAATTTTTTTGAAGTGCTATATAAAAGTTATTCTTCCTTTTCTTAAACATCATGTCAAACACTGTTATGGTTCTCCTGCTGAACAGTTTTGTACGTTAACGTTTAAGGCAGTGGTTTATTTTAGCCAGTTCAGAGCAGTCCAGTTCAATGACAGACAAACATCATCCAGTCCTTTTAGCTTGCTTCATGGTAGATCAAAGTCTGTTTTGTAAAAAACACCAGCACAATTAGCAGCCTTAATGTCAATCTGAGGACAGAGCTTCAGAATCAAATGTTTGAAGGTGTTTATTTATTTAAGGTGGTTTATTATTCAAGCTTCTTCCAAGCAACTTCCTAGAAAAACAAGTGGATAAGTAAAAGAGCTCAACTTGTTTTCCTGTCTATCCCTATGTTCTAGCTGAGTTTCTGTTTGGTGACCAGCAAGCTTGTTGGCATTGGCATAGCCTTTTTTTCTCCTTTGTAGCCTTTCAGCCTGAGTTTCTTTTCTTTGTCTCCTGATGTGTTATTCACAATACTTGATAGTCCTTGGGTCTACTGACTTTTCTTTTTTTTTTTTTTTTGTGAGTTGTGGCCTTACAGTATTTTAGTCAATTTTGTCTACCAGTGAAAATTTAGAATGATTGTTCAATAGCTTTTGTATGTTCTCCTCTGCACATAAGTTCAAAATAGCACCCCTTCTTTTACAAGAGCTATAAATCCCTTAAAATTACCAACAGAAAGGCTGCATAAATGTTTAAAAAAAATAGCCATCTATGGTATTGGCATCAAAAGGGCTTATCTCCTGTAATAAAATAGGTTGATGTGCCTTCAGTATGCTCTATGCTCCACTTACCTCAAGATATATATTTCTGTATTTCATTCTGCTAGCATCTAGATGATAGCTGAATGAATGCAGGGGGAATCAGGTCAGCAGTACAGTAGTAAGAAACTGTGCCTATTATACAAGTGTATCAAAGGAAAGGTAGACAGGCAGTGTAGTTTGCCAGGGCATGAAGGGCAAAAAAGACTTGGTTCCATTTAATTTCTTCGCCTTGCCAACACCTGTCAGCTGTATTGAGTTCTTTTTTATCATTAAACTCTGGACTACTCAAAACAGTTGTATCAGATTCCTAAGTCATTCTCATGCTGTTGATTCTACACAGGGACGAGTTTGTGTACAAAACCATATAGCATTTTTGAGATGCTGAAAGAAACCATCCTCATTTGTACATTAATATAGTGTGTTTTCCATAGTAAACTCCATCCTAAATGAGCCAAGGCTTGCTTATGCCACATCACAGCTCATATGGATTCATCATTTGCCGCAACATGTAGAACTTGGAAACTATTTGCTTCCGCACAGCTGCTGTAAAATAACACCTTCTTAATTCTTTATGCATTTCAGGCCAAAACCTCATTTTCTAAAGAATTAGTCACTGAAGAGTAGTCTTTGTTAAATGTAGGTGGTTCAGTAGCTGACTGGTTTACAATATTTTATGGTCTACATTTTGAATTTACTAGTTTACTATTTTTTCTCAGTATGTTACAGATAAGAAGCATTATGTACAATTGCTATTGATTTATTACACTTTCAATCAGTGCAGTGAAGTTTACAGAGGAAAAATGCTGTCTCAGCTGGCTACTGAGAGAAAAAAAACTCAAATCAAACTTGGCACATCAGGAACATTTCACATCCAGAAATCTCAAAGCAGTTTATAAATGTTCCAGAGTTAAATCTCAAATATCCATTTCACCAACATGGAAGTTAAAATACAGAGCAATTAAATGCCTTGTCAAAAAGTACAAATCTTTAGCAAAGCTGGAAGAGATTAGTTTCATTCTCTCACATTAACTATAAAAACATGATGCCTCTCTTAGTTGTGGATTTTGACTATGACTCAAATGAAAGGCCAGAAGTTAAGTCATGTCCAAATGACTAATGATCTGTGCTTCTAGTCTTTCAAAAAGGAGCAAATGAAGAAAAGTCCCTATGAGTAAAGGTTTGCTGGGGGGAAGCTGGAGCTTGTAATTTATAGTATCTAACCTCATCTATGTTTTGTTTTCTCACAGGTTTTCTCACTTGGTGGTATCCCCAAACTTTTACAGCTTCTTGATGTTCAGAATGAGGACATTCAGCGGGCAGCATGTGGTGCATTGAGAAACTTGGTGTTTGAGGACAATGACAACAAACTGGAAGTGTCAGAGCAGAAAGGGATCCCACTCTTGCTCCACCTACTCCGAAGCACCAGGGATGTAGAGACTAAAAAGCAAATAACAGGTAATGTTTTCTGTGCAGTCAAGTGACCAAATACGAGAACACTGTCACCTATTCTAAGTTTTTCTCTTAGGGTGAAATTTCAAAGTCCTTATTTAGGACCAGTCTTCAAGACAGTAAGACGAGACTAGGAACTGCAACTTCCCCTCTTAAAGCTTCTTCAGAAATTACATCAGTCTGTCTATTTACAAGAAGCTTAAAGTCGTAGATATTCCGTAAAAGAAAGTGAGGCTCCAAATAGCAAATTCTATAAAACCTTTTTAGTGAGCAGTGATTGGAGCAGTCCCAATAATGGGACCATAATTAATGCCATTTCTTAGGCAGCAGCTGAGCCCTCACTTTTTGACGCTATGCTGCCAGTGCATACTGGGAGCTCCAAACACACTACCCCAGAACTGTCAAGTGCTGTGGATAGAATGTGGTTGTCACACTCTTCACAAACTCTACTGACACAAATTTTTACTCTGAGCTCCTTCCTCCCTAGCTATTTACCCCTGAGCCTGTCTTCTCAGATTAGTGACAAGCAGAAAGCTTTTTATGCTTCTTTTCTGCTCACGGGGGAGAGGATTTCTGCAGGACATCCACTCGGCTGTAAAGGTCATATAGCACCATCAGTGGAGTGACCTGCATTCTGGATTCAGTTTTTGCAGGGCTAACAACCTCATCCTTTTATTTCCCGTGCCCTAACAGGGGAAGAACTGTTAAAAATTAGTAGAGCCCATTGCAATCTTCAAGGAGCCCTTTGGATCAGGAACCCCATATTGTACCTCTTGTTTACATCAATGTAGCAGAAGTAATGGTGAGAGGAAATATCTACCACTACTCACAAAGTGATGTGTGGCTACTGCCTGTTTAGCTTTGCAGCAGCCAGTGAAAAAATGCCCACCACTTCATCCCTGCACCCCTGCTTGACCATGCTGTGCCTCTCGGAATTCAACTGTTTGTGACCCACATTCATTCTAATTAGCATGCAGAGGAAGAGCAGACTTATAAATGGAAGAAAACACTGTGAATAAATTAATGGGGATTTATTTCAAGTGCTCTTTAAAAATACCAGAAACATGAGCTACTAAGATAACTGCATTTGAAAAGATACAGAAGGTGTCAAGCAGCCCTGCCTTGAAGCAAAGGCATGTTGAGACCTTCTGTAATTCTGCATTCTTTCAAGTATTTGAAATACTGTGCTCCCTAAGCTGGAGAACAAAGCTTTATATTGTTGGCTCTTTCGGCTCAGTTGAACTGCTTTGCAACATTAAAATGTTTTAAAGCTTTTCAGATTCATCAGATGCAAAATTGGGTCACTTAGTAACTTATTCAATAGTGTGTTGTCTCTGTGCTGTTACACACCAGTGAGGGAGGCAGTGAAATTGGTGGTAAAGTGGCCAGAAAGTTAATGTTCTTGTCTTGATAGCAATTTCATAATTTCTGACGAAAGCTTTTACTTGAATAACTAATATAGATATTGTGAATATTACTGTCTTGCCCTTCAAAAGTGAAAAAGGATGAAGGACAGCCTTCTTGCTGCAATTACTGCTGTCACTGAACATGCATATTTACTTATGAAACAGGCAAGACATTAACAAAATATTTAGGCAATGTTGAGCAGAATGTTGTATTTTGCAGAGAACAAAATATTTTAATATTCTTTCATGCTTATCAGTTGCAAAGGAGGGCCTTAAAGTTATGCCAGGGGAAAAGTATTTCTTGCTTTGTTCAAGACCAAATGTCCTGTCAGGAGGAAGCACACTTGATGGTGGGTCAGGAGGGTCCCTTGGTGAATGTGGCACCAGGACATACTTTTGTCAACACTTGAGCAGTTCTTCCAGCTTCCTAACAAGCTGCAAGTAGCCTAGAGGGAAAAGGGCAGCCTGAATTAATGAATTTCAAGATAATATTAACTTTCCTTACAGCTACTTATTTCCCCAGGCCACTTGCCAACTTTCAAAGATGGGCAAGGAGTGAGCTGCAGACAGGAGGTAGCCAGTCGCTGTTAAGCATATCATGACTAAGTTTAGTGCTTCCAGGTGATCTTGGCATGTACAATGATATCGAGGGAACACTGGAATTACTACACAGTCATTTGTACCAATTGACTGTGTAGTCCAAGAAGGACTGCAACACAAATTTTTTCCAAGCACACTACAAACCTCTGAGTACCTTTCTATGAAAATGGATAATCCCTGCTGAGCAACAGTTTCCCTGCCTGATGGCTCACCTACAAGTTTTGTTTCTCCTCTTTCATTGCCTTTGGCTTCCTACAGGACTACCGAAATACCACAGCTATGCATGCAGTCACACTGCAGTGTTGTAACAGTTCCAAGAAAAGGTTAATGAAGTCGTACTTATTTTTTGCCTGCTTTGAATGTAAATTAGAGATTTACAAATGTGTGATATGATAATTTACTGAACATCTTCCTCCATAAGTGATTAGTAGAATAGTCATGGTGTTTGATAATACCACACTGAAGTCTGATGAGAGACTCCTGGCCAAGGATTGAAAGCATGTGATACTCCTTAAAAAGATTTCTAAGCTCAACAAAGGAAAGTTCTTTGTACTGATATGTAAGAAGCACGGTACAAAAGCACTCCGCCTGACCAAAACACACAAAGATAAGGAAGTGGTTCGGAGAAGGAAGTTAAAACTCTGCGACACAGTTTTCTCATACTGTACTTCATTACCTGTCAGAAATCTGATCTAATACTTGTTCATATAAGTACCTCTCAGCCTTAAAAGTTTATCTTTAAGGCTTATTAGTACCAGTAATGTTGATTCAAACACTTGCCTAATATTAAACCATATCATACTGTATATTCATATTTGATGACCTGGATTTTCTTCAAGACCTAGGATGAGGAGTACAATCTGAGCAGTCATACAGTGCTTTGTATCATCCTGTGAAAAGACTGAAAGCAATAAAAGTATACAGAGATAACAAGTGCCATGTCCTGCCTCACAGGCTGTGCATCCTAGGAGAGGACACAATAAGCACAAAACCAGTACTCCCACCAAAATGGCCTTGTGCTTATGATGATGGTTTGAAAATTGCTATGGACCAGTTTACCTAATGGTTCTGTGCAGAAAATAGCTGACTGGTTTCTCTCTGCCATTTACATGCTCATCTCACCTCATCTTAGCGAGAATGAGAACTCAAGATCACATTAACTGAATTTGCTAGCTTCATAAAATCATTAATAGTAGTAAAGTAAAGGAACCATAGGCTCTGTTCTTTGTTTGATACAGAAACAAACTTCTTGCAAATCCCTTAGGAAAGGAATGAGGTTACTCCCAAATAGCAGGAAAGGATGTCGCTTGGAGACAATGCAGGAGCCAAGACAGGAATGCATCCTGTAGTATTTAGAGAGTATACTGAGGAATGGAAAAATGGCTGTAGCAAAAAAAAAAAAAAATACTAGCTTTTGAAGATAAGCCAGATGAGCCTTCAGGGAGTACCTAACCTCTTGATCTTGTTATCATGCAGCATAAATCTAAGAAATGAAAGAAATTTTGTCCTGCAGGGAAGATTACAGCACAAACTGAAGTGTCATCAAAAGAAATAGACATTTAAAAGGAGACCACGCCCATTTTCCCAAATAATGATCTAAGGGAAAACTGTACCCTTATGAATACATTGTAGCATAGCTGCAAGGAAAGAGCCCACTCCTGAAGACATTTTCTAATGTGAACAAATTTGTCCACGCCCAGAATTCCGTGGAGAGAATCCTTTTGAGCCCAGTGAGGCAGTGCCTGTGGGTAAAGGAAGGATTTTTGGTGTAAAATTTACAGTGTGAGCAACATCTCATATTTTTTTCTGACAGTTGTATTCTAGGTATCTGTTGATAATTCAAAATGCTTGTGTTCCTATAATATTCTGTTCTTGTGCTCTTGCTTTTGCGCCATTCTGTCTTAACCTGCTTCTTTTAGCAGTGCCCTTTGGACTGTATGTGTGATTTCCTGTAAGCCTTATTTATCCTTCAGGAAGATACATACTTCCTTTTATTCCCTGATTCAGAGGTTGAAGAGACAACCCCAGAAGAAGGAATGGGTAGCTTCTGGCTGGCTTTTGTTTTGATTTTACTATTGCTTACAGTAGCTGAAATTAAACTCAAAGTGTAAGTAGATACAAAAGAAACATTTTTTGTTGTGAACTGATGGAAGGAACATTCACTAATACTCTGCCAGTGTTCAGAGGAGGAGGACTGTGAAATTTAAAGCAGCAAGCTGAGGAAAACAATGGATGCCTTTGTAGTGACAAGCAGAAATATGTGTCTTTTTCCGGGGGAAGAGTACTTTGAAAAGAATTTTCTTCTGTTGGAATAGAACATAAGCAGAGTTAATCAGTTTTGGTGTTTGGAGATTGTGAGTAGGCAAGATGTGTACTGTTGCTTAATGGTTTGTTTACTGACAAATGTCTGGAGAGCACTGACCAACCAATGTTTCAAAATCTTTCCCCCCATAAGGAATTTTGCTATCAAGTGTTAGAGCGACTTCTCATCTCATGTCTTCCAGCAGTTTTCCTAAGACCTATAAACTCAGTATTTGTACGTCCCATCTATCTCCTTTGCCTGTGAGTTTATTTGCCCTCTCATTGATCTTTACTTGGTACTTAGAAATGCAGCTAGTTCTGCCAGGCATCCAGAAAGGATGAATTCCTCCCTAGAAGTGTGGAGAATGATCACTGGTGTCAGTGTTATTAGCTCTGTTTAACAGAGTATGATTGCTACAGATGGGCAATGCACATGCAGAGCCACACATGTGCTTGGGCAGGCATTAGACTGACTATACAAAGATCTGGCTTTAGTTAGATAGATAACTGTGCACCTTTCTTTGTCCCATTTCCATGTCTTCAGATCAGGGCTGGTGAAATCTTACCACCACCTTCTGCTCTTCTTCAGGATATGAAATGCCAGGCATGGTCCTTCACTCATTAACTTGAAGGAGTTTGAGATTAGATCTTTCAAACTGTGGGGGAGTCTTTTTTGCCTCTCTGATTTTATTTTGGATATTGCAGGTTTGTTGTGGAATTTGTCCTCCAATGACCAGCTGAAGCACCTGTTGATTAGAGAAGCTCTGCAGACACTGACAGAAGCTGTTCTCATCCCTTACTCTGGCTGGCCAGATAGAGATTACCCAAAGTCAAGTGTTTTACCTGACCCCGATATCTTCTACAATGCCACAGGATGCTTGAGGTAAGCACTCAGTCTACAAGTACCCAAAACAACAGTGATTATAAAACAGGCCTGCATACTTACTTTCTTGCTTGCTTTGAACTTTGATGGTTCCAAGAGAAAAGTCTGCACGCAGGTAATATTTTGAAATGCCTCATATGTATCAGACCCAGAGGAGTTACTGCTCAATGCAACGAAAACAACTTTCTTTATGAGGCACCGATGTATTAATTTGATGGTTACTCCGCAGATTAAGATTACTCATAACAGAAGATAGGAATCAGAGGCCTTGTTGGAGCATAGTTGCATTGAAGTCAAAGAGATCCTTCACAGAGTAACAGTTGTTAGTATGATGTATAGTACTAGCTCCTGACTGATGATCATAGTAGTAAACCCAAAGTGTTTATAAATGGTTATAGCAGTGGTATTACAAAGTAGCACTGGAGAAAAGCTAACAGATTTAAAACTATGTGAGCCTTTGAAAGTTATTGTAAGACTCTAGTGCCATGGTCTCCAAAATTTTGATCATACACCTCTGTCAATCAAAAGCTTTTGAGAACACTCCCTCAGTATATGTATAGTTATTTATTTATAGGTTTTATACATGTACTGCTGCGCTAATATATTATGTATGTTATAAAAATTACATAAAAAAAGAAAAATTAAAAAGGATGTTATATAGATTCAATAATTACTGGTTTACTTTTTTAATTTTATTAATTAATGGGGCAAAAATATTTCCTTCAGCACCCCAATGGACTGTCTTGTGCACTCCTTGGGGAGACCAGTTCTCTAGTGGGTGTATAGCATGGTGACCTTTAAAACCTAGACCTATAGTTGTGTAATCTGCTGATACAAATACAACATTAACACTTTCATAGGATGTGAAGTTCTGTGACCCATAAAATTATCACTTATGACCTCTTTGTTAATGACTTTTTCATAAGCAGTTCCTACTTCATTTTGATTTTTAAAATTTATGAAACATAAGAAGCAACTATCCATTGGAGTCACATAAAAATATGCCTACTCTACAAGTTTAAAATAATTATGACTCTTAATCATAACTTGAGTATGTCTATACTTCTGATGGGCAGAACAGATTTATGATTCTGTTGAAAGCCATAATTGCTTCTCTTCTAGATCGATTACTTGGAAAGGGGACATGGTACCTACAAGCACATAGAAGTGTTCAGTTTTCAGCTGCTGCCAAAGATGCCTACTTTGATGTATCGTAATCTATAGCTAAACTGATTAGAATATTACTTAACCTAAATTAGGAAAAAGACATTTTCAATTTCTATAGTAAGTCCTGCCCAACTTTTTGCACAAGTTCAAGCAAATTGAGGACAGTTGGCAGTCATGGTTGGAATAATAGATTTACGGATGTGTATGTGCTTCTGTAATCAGCTAATAGCCTCATGAACAGAGCAGCTACTATAAAGAAACACCAAAGGCGTTAGTAAACACACCCCTAAATGGGGGTATAAGTATAAAAATTGCATCTTTAATAAAAACACCTTTAAAAATAACAGTGTTATTTTGATAACACATAAAAATGTGGCCCTTTGTACTTCAAAGTCATTGCACGTTAAGTAAATACAAATATGTGTGTGAGATGCATGTCATGTTTACATATTAGAAAAATGCATGAATGGACATAGTTTGAAATAATTAATGAGTAATATATAAGTGCAAAGGTATAGCCTGAGTTTTAAGCTCTTCTTAGTAAACTATAACAAATTAAGTTTGAAATATTGATGCTGGGAAGCTGTCCAGTTTTGCCTTATACATACCTCCTTCATTAATATGTCCTATAGCAGAGTAGTTTATCTGTACTGCCTGAATTTTTACTGTGTAAACAGCTCTGAATCTGAGTCATGTTTTTTTCAGAAAACAAATGAGTTGTTAGCTGCCCAACAATACCCAATAATAAAGAACCTTTTTCTGCAGGAGCTCCTATCAGCCTACTAACTAGTAACTAACTTCACCTCTAAGTAATAATTAACTTTCGTTTACTCTCATGGTTCAAAAGCGAATACTGAGAAACATTAACTACCCATAATAAAATATCTCTAGCTAACACTAACGGTGTTGTCTGTGAAATGAAGTGGGTTGTCCTTTTTCATATTAGTTAGTCCAAGCTGCATTTGTAAAGAAACAAGTCTGGCTGATAGGTGTGCCATTCTACACTGGCATGACCTGATCCCCTACTGCGTTTGAACTCTGGAACCATCTCTTTCCAATGAGTCAGTCAAAGACGGCACAGCATTGTTCTCAGTTTTAGCATGGTATTACTCTTTCTGAGTTTCATGGAGCAACTTGACATGACTTTTTATGTGACAAATTAAGGTGTAACAGTAGCCAAGTTGTTTTAAATTAAAATAGATTCTGAATGTACCTTACTCTGTACAGAAAGTCAGTGTGTTCCCTAGATGCTGAAGGTTACATTAGCTATTTTAAAAACATGATGTCCATATTCTAGTCATTATTTTTAAGAGCTTGGATACTGAAAATTATAATTAGAACAAGAAGGGCTTGAAAATGAACAGGTAGGCTTGATCTGCAGGATTGCCAACATACTTTCTAACAGAGAATATTTTCTAGTGAAGCTTAACATATTTGTACAGACCAAATATCTGAGATTTTTAAGATGAATCAATTTGTGCCTCTTTATTTGACAATAACATGCCTCCCAAATTAGGTCACTAGAAGTATTCCTTCCATATGTATTAATTAAAAAAAATAATTTAAAAATATCTTCACAAAGAAAAGTAGAAAACTAAAAGAGCAGCACACTAAAAAGTAATATGTGCTACACTACAAAGTAAAAAGTACTATGCACTGAGGGAATGATGTTACTAATGATGATGTTTAAAGGGCATATATGTCTGCCAGAATATAAATCTGTAATTAGTCTTCCCTTTTGTAACACTAACATGTTTGTTGTGCATGTTGATAAAGGCTGTAGCCTGCAGCTTCTATTACAGGGTAAAAATAGTGCTTTGAGGTGCAGTACATTATGCATAGTACATTACTTAGTTATAGGAAAAATGCCAAAACTTCTTTTCAAAAATTTACATACACCTATTGACTGAAAAGGACACCCACTGTCTAAATCTAACACTAACATCTGGCATAGGCACATACTCTGCCACACAGCAACCAACTAGCACATTAAAGCTCTCTTCATCCCCCTTACAGAGTTTCAGGAGAAGAGAATTCACATCTGGCAGATAATATTGCAGATACTAACACTGGAATGAGTGAATGACCAGAACACTCCACATTCTGCTAACCAGTTACTGCCAGAAGTATTGTGGAGTCCTGAATCTCAGCTGCCTGTGTATGCAGTCACTGATAAGAAAGTCTGACATTAGAAGGATTTGTTAATCCCATTCTCTAGGTCTGTAATTTATATTAAAGCTTTGCTTCTGAGAGATTTACAGAAAGTGGAGGTCACAAAACACAACAAAAAGAAGCTATGTACACCACACATTCTGCATTAGCAGTTAGAATAAGTAATGGTGTTCTTCAGTCCTGAAATATGATAAAAAGCACTGTATCCTGAACAGGAAGAGTAAGCCAAATCAAAAGACTACACTCTGCTTGAGACCAAGCTGAACAAGTAAAGTTGGTGTATTAAACTCTCTAGAAGAGCATTGCAGGCTTTTGTAGGCAAGTCTTGTTGAATTTTAACGGCAAAGACCCTTTTCCTTGTCTTGAAACTCCTACACATAACAGTTCTGTCTCCAGTTCAAATAGAAATGGGTAGAAATTTTGAAGATACTTAAGCTCCTCCTCCATATGCTTTCTGAGTCTGAAAGGGTAAGATGCCAACAGTATGCAGAATAAATGGGCTTGAATGTCATTTCTGTACATAAGTGAATTTCTGACATGACTCTTCCTTTGATTAAAAGGAAGTTGTAGTAGAAGTCTGTCTGTATCTTGAAAACCGACAATGATCTTGTTCCATTTTTGCCTGTAAATATCTGTATCCAAAGTTCTTCAGTACCAAACTTTTCAAAATTTATGTTCAGTGGTCACATTTCCTCCTTCAAAATATTGCATTTTTAGTGTTGGAGCTAGTAATCATAACTGCTGTGTTTCATTGGAGTGCTCCTTTCAACTGCTCTGTAACTGGAGCATCCTGTGGCCCTAATTCTTCAGAACTTTCCAGACACCTATCTCTAGGAGGGTCAGCTCACCTCTGTTCCTGGTTCCCCAGACATTGAAATAGTAGTAACACTTCCTTTCCATTATTATTTTAATGTTTTGTCAGTCCCAGCTCCCTTCTAAGCTGTTTGTGAATTATGCAGTGACGCATAAGGACAGTGGAAACAGTGGAAATATTTAGTTGGAGTAAGCAGTATTACTGCATCTCAGACCAGGAGGCTGCATAAACATAAACTCCCATTTGCTCTGGAGATAAGTGAAGCCACAGATCTCACCATATGTTGGTGAAAGCATATAAAACGCGTAATGGCAGCTCAGTTTCATAATGGAAGCTTATAAGAGTGAACATAAAACAAATGACTGATGATAAGTCTTTGAACCAAGGCCTCTTGAGTAGCATTGCCATTCCTTTTATTTCCATTCAGTCTTGTCTTTTCTTGCCTCCTCTTCAGTTTATCTGTTCCTCTACTTCCTGAAAGGAATTTTATTTCCAGCAAGCATTTTGCAGCCTGGAGCCTGTAGTTACGAAGCAGATACCAGATAGCTTTCCCTCCTTCTCGCATTTTTGAACCAAGTAAGGTGTGAAGCAAATAGGATTTCCCAAACTACTTCAAGAAATTGTTACCACATAATTGATTACCACATAATTGAGTTAATTTCAAATTACCAGTTTTATCAGAGTGAGTCCCAGGGGCAAGAGCCCCCTCCTTATTAGTCATGTGGATCACTCACAGCAGTGCAAAACCCTTTCCCAAAGTAGTTGCCCAGTATGTGACTCAGTGCTGGCTTAAAGGGAGTACCCCTTTCATTTGATGCCATTTGCAGTCTAACTGAACGTATATTAGCATTATTTCTTTCAAAATCACACTTGAATTTACAATGGTACATTTCTTAACCTCACAACTATGGATCAAAACAATATTTCCCAATAGGAAATTATATGATCCTCCACAAACAGTACCAGAACTTGGGCAAACAGCTGTTTTGGTTACAGATACATTTACAGTATGCATATGCGCAAGCAAGAACAGAAGCAGCAAATATGGGATGAGATAAATGATGCATGTAGATAGATATGGTGCATCCACATTAGCATGTGATATAGTTTGGGCACATCACCAGAAATACCATGTATAAGCATACTGGAAATATGAGATTTTAATAGTTAGATGATACCAAAATTTAACTTTTGAGTCATTCAAAGAGAGCATCTCTACAAGCAGCAATCTCCCCAAGGCTGTATTCTTCCTGTGCTGCATTCTCCCAACCATTCAATACCAGCATAGAGGTATCAGAAATTGGGTAACAAAATAATTCTTCTATGATAAGAATCTTGATTCAACAGGCTGAGAAAGTTGGGACTGTTCAGCCTGGAGAAGAGAATGCTGGATGGAGACCTCACAGCAACCTTCCAGTATCTAAAGGCGGACTACAGGGATGATGGGGATAGACTCTTCATTAGGGACTGTAGTGATAGGACAAGGGATAATGGGTTCAAATTTAAACAGGAGAAGTTTAGATTGGATCTGAGGAAGAAATTCTTTACTGTGAGGGTGGTGAGGCACTGGAATGGGCTGCCCAGGGAAGCTGTGAATGTTCCACCACTGGCGGTATTCAAAGCCAGGTTGGACATAGCCTTGGGTGGCACGGTTTATTGGGAGGTGTCCCTGCCTATGGCAGGGGGGTTGTAACTTGATGATCTTAAGGTGCTTTCCAGCCCCAACTATTCTATGATTCTATGATTTTGACTCCAGCTGATCAAAAAAGATTCCATCAGTCTACTGCTGATGGAATACAAACAAAACAAACTTGCACAGCAGACTTGACAATTCCTAGCTAGCCATGAAATCTCACCATGAGATTTGCCATGACCCACATTACTGAGCCAGCCCAACCATGACCATTGCCCTGAGTTTTTAAGCACTGAGTTTTTAAAGTCCTCCAGGAGCTTCACTAGAAGAATCCAACACCTGAGCTCAGAGGGAGGTATTCCCATTGTCAAGAACCTCAAATCTTAGGAAGCCAAGATTTAGCAGTCAGTTTTGCAATTTTCTAAGCAAAATGCTACCATTGTTTCAAAACAAAATCCTAAAAAAAATTACATTTCTGTGATGCTCCTCAGGTGCCCCACCATATTCATGCTTGACAGAAAGGCCAGGCAATGGCCTCTCCTTTCACAACAGCTCAGTAGAATCATAGTTGTCATAAGTTCAGGGATTTTTATAACAATGTGCTGTCACAAAATGAAATACTGGATCAGCTGAAGTGTCTTTGGCAAGAGAAATTCCACCCTTATCTTTTAATAGTATTTTTAGTCTGTGTGCTTTAGAAGCTATTTTTTGCTATGCACTAGAAGGGCTGTAGCTTGTACATTTCTGTCAGCAGAACCATAAACATATCAAAGGGTGACGTGCCTATAAAGTGACATATATACGTAAAATTAAATTCCAATGTGATATCTATAGCAGCCCATATTGATGAATCTGAATATTGATGCTGTGATATATATTTCCATGGGAGAATAAATGAACTCATAAATAGAAATGTTGTGAAGAGCATGACCTAAAATAAAACTATAATTACAATGCATTAGTATTTAATCTGAATAAGTACTTCCCAGGGGAAAATAAAAACAGAAATACATTGCCAGTATGTAAACCACTACATTCATTTTACAATCACAAGCCACAGGAAAGTTTAATGCTGTAACTTACTGGCTTGTCATTAATAAAATTCTAAACTATTATAATTTCTAGTGGGTAAAGTAAGCATGCAAAATAAACACCCCAAAACTACCTAAAGGAACATGTCCCTCTCTTTTTTTGATGGATACTAAGTCTGGATTATATTTAATGTTATTTCAAATAAAGAAGGTGGAATGTGATACTGCATGCAACCTTTTGGCCAGCAAAGCTGTGGGAGTCCAAAATAATGATGCCTATGTTTATAATTCTAGCATTCCATAATTCAGAGTTTGTTCAGTTGTAAAAATAATTACACCTCAAAATTGTAAGGTTGTTACCTCCCTAGTAATCAGTAGCTTATTTAGAGCCAAACTTGAAGCAGCAAGTGTGTGTTTGACTTTTCAAGAGTTTTAAAATCATTTTCATAATTCATGTTCACATCATACACGGATTACCACAAAGCACAGGAAATGTTACGCGAAAGTCAGGCAAATAGTGGCTTCCTTTGGGTCTGAAGGAAGGAGGAAGCATGCAGAGCCCTGTCTGAGCCACTGTGGTGGAACAGCAGAAGGCATCTGCAGAAGGCATCTGGCATTTCCCTCTCTGAGCAGCTTCTAGTGGCTTCAACGTTTTTCTGCTTAGAGGCCAGCAGCTTCTCTGGGAAGCTGGGAATCAGCTGAACATGGTGTATTTTTAGCTCTTCCTTGTCTCACACTGCTGGCCTGGTAGTGATGGCAGCCACATCATGATTCATCTCCTCAGCCTCTCACCCAGCAAGGAGGCCAGGCTGCTGCTCTGATCTGCTGGCTCAGCTGATTGGCATCCCTTCCTGCCCACTAACACTCCTTGAAGCATTTCCACAAGACCATGTAAATTTAGCCCCATAACTGACTTCAATTATCTTGGTATGCTAATTTCCAAATGCTGCTAGAGCTCTCAGAATGTGTATCTCTTGATGGGGCATCTTGAATGACAAGCTGGTTTGATGTAGGTAAATGATAAAGGACACTTGTGTGTTATGGGTATTTTTACAGGTAACTTTCCTCTGATATTTTGACATAGCTACTGTCTTAAATATTAAAGATATAATTAAAAATGGAATAACACACAAAAAAAAGTCCAGTTTTATTTACTGTTTAAAAATTATTAATTCAACTCTGAGATGAAGATGTGAGTCAGGTCTTGCATTATCCATCCAAACACAACAGTTTGTTTTTCTGGAGTATTTGTTTTTGTCTGGGAATGTACTGAAGTGAAAGTTTTACCTAGCCAAGGCTCAGATTCTCATGACAGCTCTGAAGAACAGAAGCAGTCAACCTTAACTTTAGTATCTTTAAAATTTAGCTAGAAAAGATTGTTAGAGGAGAAATGTCTTTGACTGAATCTTTGCTTACCAACATATTCCTTTCCATACAGAAATATAAGTTCTGCCGGCCCAGAAGGAAGGAAAAAGATGAGAGAATGTGACGGCCTAATTGATTCTCTTGTGTATTATATTCAAGGAGCTATTGCAGACCATGAGCCTAATGACAAGGTATTCTTTGAGATGAAAAGTTTTATCCTAGGGGAAAACCAGTGTTCAGAAACAGTTGCGATGTAATTGCCAAACTTATTTCCAGAGCTTTTAGAACTGCCACCAAAGATGTAAGTCCAGTAAGAAGCTTTTTGAAGTATTTATATCGCAATCTAAAAGAATAACATACCTTAACACTGGGAAAACATTTTCAGAAACACCAGAGAGAGCTAGAAACTTCTGCCTCTTTTTAAAACTTACATAAAAACACAGCTTTCAGAGAAAACACCTAAAGAATCAGTACTACCAGTTTATTTGTCTCAGGGAAGTAGCTAGCTAGACACTTAAAAAATTAATCTGGTTACTCTCCTGTGTGTATATAGTGCTACATACCCCTTAGGAAATGAAGAACCTAAATCCCTTTGGGAGGCAATGTAATTAAGGAGCTTGCATCATTTTGAATGGGATTTACTTTTCTAAGGTATAGTTATACCTGCTGCATAAGCCAGTACCTACAAGGACATAGACACCTCCAGAAGCCTGTTGCTTTCATTTTTGTCCTCCCATCATTGATTGCAGATAAACCCTGAATATTGCTTAAACAAGGTGCTTGTCTTAAAGCTGGGTGAAGTTGGGTGAAAAGACCAGCTGTCACTCACAAGAAGGTTAGCCTCAGCAAGTGAGGCACTTCTAGGGTTCCTTCTATAACTTGTGCTGTTTAGTGGCAATTACTGCCCATTTATAGCTCTATTCTAGGATTAGCTACTTGAGCTTCTCCATCTCCCTATATTCAGTGCCATTAGCTTCAGGGAGAATAAGAGAATACAGCACATTACATTTATGCCAATAAATCCCTGCTGCATTTTGTCTTAAAACCACTCATTCCTTTTACTTTCAAATAAGGAGGGACTGGTAATAAAGCTATTTGCCACTAGGCTCATCACTCAGAAATTGTAGACCCAACCTTAGATATGCTGAGAAAGGCACATATAATTTAAAAAAGCATTCTAGCTTCTTCTTTAGGAAAGATACAAAATTTCCCTTTTGCTGATGCTACGGTGCGGTGTGTACGTGATCATCTTTACTGTTAAGCTTTTAAACAGTCCTTGGCACACTTCTGGTCTGTGCCAAATAGCACTTGCCCAAACAATTCCCAAGCACAATTCAGGAATTATAATGTCCCAGGACCATTTCCAACAGGCATGAACCCTGCTCTGAATACAAGCCCTGTGTGCCAATTGGCCTCAGTGCTCAGGAACATCCTAGGGCATGTTTAATACATGAGTGTAAATGCAGTCTTGTGGATCACTGGCACAAAGACTAGATCTTCTGCAAGCCATTAGAGGCTCTGCAGTTAGTTGCTGAAGATTCAAAAATGAAAGTTCTTCTCTAGTCTATACATGTCCCTTCATCTTATGCCAAAGCTCTCAAGATTTCTATTCTTTTGTTGTTTTAGGCCACAGAGAACTGTGTGTGCACTCTTCACAATCTTTCCTACCAGCTAGAGATAGAGCTCCCCGAGAGCTATGCCCAGAGCATATATATGCAAAGAAGAAATACTCCTAGCAATGATAAAACACCAGGCTGTTTTGGAACACGAAGCAGAAAAGTAAAAGAGGTAAAGTACATGTTTAGTTTCATCTCATCTTGTCAGTCAACCATAGCAACTTCTGGTGAATAAGGATGTAATCTGTTTAGCAATCTGTTATTGATGTTATCTAGTAATGTGACACTGATTTGCCCCAAAAATGCAAATTTACAGTAACGCCCATAGCAATTCATTTGATGATTCCATAAATTTCATTAGATGAGGAATAGTGCCACTCAGTTTCATTGCCTCTGATGGTTCTAAGTGGTATCTGTACCACGCATGGCAATCGTGAAAGTGCCCTACCAAAAAGTGGGTGTTGTGACAGTTCCACCAGTAAAACCAGTACAAGGTGACTTGCCACTTCCGTGAGTTGCTGGCATTTGGGCTACTTCAGGACCTCTTCTTTTGATGCCATGTAATACAGTTCACAAATATTCGGGTGATAGGGCATTGTTGGATGAAAGCAACGCGTATTAAGAGAAGGCAAAACTGAAAGAAAAGGATTTATAACTTTTCCCCACCTACTGGTTTTGCTGGAATGCATTTTGCCTTCTCCTGTTCCACCCACAGTACAATTCTACCTGGCCATTTCTGTTTCTCCTTGGTCTCAGCCCCCAGGGCAGTTGCTGAGAGATGAGAAGCAGCCTCCCCTGTATCTGTCTCCTCTTTTTGGATTGAGAGGCCAGTGTAGTTAAATATTGAATTTTTACGTGTTATCATCTGAGCTCACAATTTGAAAATCTGTGTATAACGTGCTCATAGAGAGTTACAAAATGGCTAGTTTGGCTTATGATGCATTAAGTCATATAAGGTCAGTGTTTCTAAAGGCTTGATCTGTTTGCATGTTTAGAAGCAGCAGGACACCCCGCTACCTGAGGAAAAGAGCAATCCCAGAGGTGTTGAATCACTCTGGCATTCCACACTGATTAGGATATATCTCTCCTTAATAGCAAAGAGTACCAGAAACTACACCCAAGAAGCATCCTTGGGAGCTCTTCAGAACCTCACAGCTGGCACTGGACCAGTAAGTCATCTTTTTTCTTTTTCTGTTTTTTTAATTCTTAATGTGAATGTGTATTGTTCAGAGCTTCAGTGCAACATGCTCACTGTACTGAGCTCAAATGAGCACTCACGAGTCACTGGCTATCAGGCATGAACAAGGAAATCAAAGAATATTGAAGGGGAAGTCAACCAGCAGTGAAGCTATTTTTTGCTTGGCAAATACAAGGACTGCTGCTTCTCACTCTGTGTACTCCTTCCTCCATGTGTGGAATTTGCTAATTCATTGCACAATAAGAGATGAGTAGATAGATGTTAAAAGCACCACAAAAGTGGTTTCATAGAATATAATCAGTCCCATGGGGAGAAGAAAGCTTTGGCACAACCATAGATCACTTTTGTGGTGAGGAAGCTAATGACTTTTGTCAGATGAACTAGCCAAAGTGGACATGGAAGAAAAAAGGGCTCAAAACTTCTTTATATCAGCTATCTTTTCTGTTGCAGTTTATATGTAGCCCTGGATTTAAGCAATTTTAAACATGCTTAAATTGATGTAGAGAGCCTACTGTGGGTTTTTATGAGGCTATGCATTCATGGTAATGACACACTATTGCTACATGCCGTATAACAGATGCCGTTTTCAGTGGCCCGGACTGTTGTTCAGAAGGCAAATGGCCTTCCAAGTATTCGAACTATGCTGCATGTAAGCCATCCGGCAGTAAAGAAGACAGCAGTCTCACTGCTCAGGAACTTGTCCCGCAACACCTCTCTTCAAAGTGATATAGGTGAGCAAAGACTCCTTGTCAATTGGTCTTCCTCAGCTATCTTTGCCTTAAAGTTTTCTTCTTTAAAAATAGAAATGTGCAAAAAACCTGATACATGAGTTTAGTAGATTTTTCGGACAGATACTTGAAGTCACTATACAGCACTGAAAATGAGAGTTTTGAATAAGAAAGACTCTAACCTCAATTTTTTGCTAAATTCTGTATTTCTCATCCGAGACTTTCATTGATGTTACTTTCAAAAATACATAATAGAAGTAAAATCTATACAGATGTGAACAGGGAGTTTTTCTTCTGCTTAAAATTGGGTAAAACAGGATGAGTCTTGAGTTCTGTATTGCCAGAGCTATGTAATCCTTTGCAAGAAATCATAGAGCATCTGTAATTCTTCAAGCAAACACTTTGTTTTCTTCTTTTAGACAGAAAGCTTTGGAATCTTGCAGTTCACACAGGTTTTATGCATGAGTTTTTTGAGAATAGAAGCTAGAAGGTGGTACAGAGAAGATAGTTCAGGCTTTCTAGAGGACCTTATTTCTAATTAATCTTATTATAATTATTTTCACATCAGAAGCCATTTCTATTCTGAGTATTCTCATTTCAATTTAATGTATATTTTGATTTTTTTGCTGCTTATAGGGATAAAATTAAGCTACATTATTTGTTTTCCTTTGTCCCCACCAAAGGGGGAGGAGGTGTGGAAACTACAGGCATGCAGCTGGTTCGTGGGGGAGATCAACCTTCAAAATTCTGCAGAACAGTCTCCTTGGCACTGTTTAATCCTTAAAAAACACTCCCTGTTAATGCAAATACTGTAATATGTTGCTGGGTTGATTTCAAAGGGATAATCCATGTGGTGTTAAAAATTACAAGTAGTGAATCCCCCAGTAAGAGTATGAATTTTGTCTCTCTTCTAAATTATAGCTAAAGAAGTTTTGCCTGATTTGGTCTCGATACTTCCTGAGACAGTCCCAGGGTCTGATATTGTCTGTGAAACCATAGCATCCATCTGCTACACATTGTACAATCTGACGCAGAGCAGCTCACACAATGCACGGCTTCTCCTGAGTGCTGATGGCCTACCAAAGATTATTACCATCAGCATGAATGACAGGTAAGATGGTTGAGAAGCCTTCCTCTCTCCCTTCTGTTTCCCCTGGGGAAAAAAGAAACTGCACCCTCTGCACTTGAAGGATAAAAACACTGCATCTCAAGGTACAGGACAGCTTAAGCAAGTGACTGTGATGTGACTAAAATTGCACATATTTGGAAATAAGGAACAAAACTCTTATAACAACTGTTCCATCCACAGCTAAATTTGCCATGTTCCAGCATTTTAAATAACTCTTCAGACGATAACTGCACAACATTATCTATATTCTGATATATACAGTGGCTGACCAGCAGATATTATCTGTCTCCAGAAAATTTCTATCTTTCCTGTTCCTTGTAACATAGTCCTGATAATCTTTATCAGTAAAGTGCAGGGATACATTTTATAGAGCCTACTGAACTGTACTTCAAAAGATGTTTATAAAGTGGCATTTTAGAGAATAGATTTGAAATTCCTTTCATTATTCTTAAATAAGTAAACACATGCAACCAATATTTACTCAAAAGTATTAATGAATTTGAATACTGAATTTATGAATATGAATAATTATTCCATTTGCCTTCCTCCCTTTTTATAATATGGTAGAGGAAATTCATCTCAGCAAAGGAAGCCCTCATGAAGTCCTGAATAGTTTAAATCCCATCTAACTAAGCAGAGAGATTTTACCTGCTGGAAAGATCCTTTCAAGTGGTTGTTTTGCTGAGGTGTATTTTCCTCAACTGAAAATTTCTAGTATGATAGCTGAGCTAAGATGTAGGCTATAAAGTACTTAATTCCTCCCAGATTTTGAGGAATTAGTCAAGTAGGGAGTCATGTTTCATTTTTTTTTCAGCTGTCAGGACAGCATGAAACATGCTAGAATAACCGAAGAGCAGTAAAACAGCACTTAGGAGGAAAGAGGCAGAACAAATGCTACAAGGTTGCATTTGATGAAGTCTGAATATGCACTGTGATTATGACAGAGGAATTTAAAATGGTTTATCATTCTTTTTGCAAAACCGCAGTAACGTGTTCAGCAAGGCTAGTAGGGCTGCTTCAGTCCTCCTCTACTCCTTGTGGTCACATACCGATCTTCACAGCGCTTACAAAAAGGTAAGACGTGGGTAGGAGTAAAGGTACATAATCTGTTCTTTCAGACCTAGAACCATCTCATTTGTCCTCTGGGGCCCTTAGCACTTCTGCACTATTAAGAAACAGCCTATGATAGGATTTCAAGTGGTCTCTGAATTTGATGTTGCTGTTACTCGTACATAATGCTGCACAAGTAATGTGTGCCCTTGATTTTTGCTCATCTTTTTTCATATTCTTTCCTTTGGTGTTTTTGTATCCACTGAGTAAGTTACTGAAAAATGTTGCTGCTGACTGCCAGAAGTGTCAGATGTTGAGAAGTAATGCGCAGTAGGCGTCCATCCATTGCTGACTGAACCAACCTGACACGCAGGGCTAGGGTGCCAGAAAAGAAATGGAAAGGCAAGGAAGCTTCCTGCTGTAAAACCAGAGCAGTCTTGTTCTTGCTGTCTATATGGTCTGGGAGCCCAGGTGTTAGTTATATTCAAATAATAGGCTACTGCCTGGCAAAGGTGTTGGCAAATGTTCACTGCCACAGTCAAAATCAAACAAAAAATGACCAGCATGAGTCAGCCAAGAAACCAGTTTGTGTCTTTCCTTTTGAAGCTCTAGGACTGCTTTTTCAACACACAGCTGTGTCAATTTCAACCTACCTACCTTCAACCTGCATTTCAAACAATTTTCATTCTGTGTTTTCTTGCTGTTCAGTATTTCTGCCACCTAAAATTCCCTATTACCTAAAATTCTTCAATTTTTAAAAGCCCTAGCCTTTAGCATTTATTACTCAGCTTATTTCTTCTTGTAGATTTTTTGTTAAAATTCGCTCCGAAAAAGTCAGTGTAGTGTCCTTTAAGAATCTTTCATCACACTCAGCAAGTATACTGCCCCACAAGCCATAAAGCTGTATTCAGGAATAAGGGTTCTCTACCTATATAATCTCTAACTGGATTTTGTTGTCTCTGCTTCTTTGCAACTATATTCCTGACTTTACTGTGCAGCAATATCCCTAATGACAAATATTTTTTGAAGTCACAGGTGTATACATTGGGTATGCCTGTAAGACATTTGTCAGATCTGAGTTTCAAAACATACTGATTACTTGCTGTTTTTGTGCAAATCAGGTCCCTTTAGAGATACCAGGTATGGCACTAAAAACTGCAGGCTACCAAATGGCTAGATGTTTTTGAAAAATCAGTTTAATAAGCAACACATATCACTTGATAAAATGAGACTGATAAAATCCTGAGTCATTTTGGCATTGCCTTGTAGTCTTTGTTCAGATAGGGTTAATCTGAGCTGATATTAGTCACCTAAGAGTTAGGAGTCTGTAGAGCTGACCTAGAAGAATAGGCTCCTGGTGCACTCAGTGGGGAGAGTTAAGCAACTCCAATGATTCATCATCTCACCTATCGTAGACTGAATTCAATCACTCCTGAGAGATTCCTGTTCTCTCTCTGCTGACTGTAAAGGACTCTGCCTAGACTCCCCCACCATGACTCCATATCAAGCTTTTAGGCAGCTGAACCCATCTTCCCTTGCAGAATTGGTACTGAAGATAACATATTATTCTGTTTCTTTCATTCCAAAGGCTGACTTTAAGAAGGCAGATTTCATCAACAGCCGGACCACGAAAGCCTACAACTCACTAAAAGATTGAATCAGAGTGTAACACTACTGAAGGCAATTGAGATCATACGTCAGTCAACATGACTATCTTCACAAAGTTGGTGTTGCCTCCATGAACCAGGAAGTATCTCAGAAAAAAAAAAGAGGCTGATTTTATATGAGTGGAGAGACCAGAGGGTAGCTGTTTTGTGTTTTAATCCTAATAACCTTATAATCACTGTATATATAAATATAAGAATAACCAAAGATGGATTCTTCAGAATGTCTGAGGTGAAATTTCAGCCAGGTTTATCACCATTCAGTCAGAGCCTCAGATGTCTGTCTTTAATCTAACAGGCATTTATACAGAGAGGTTTGAAATGCTGATTAACAGCAAATTCTTTTCAGACTGTTTTATACAGATAGTTTTCTACAGTAGATAAGTATCAAGTGCACTGCTCAGGAGATAATAGTTTTTCACTCTTTTGTTTCTTTCCACATGCTGAATAAGAATCTCCAGACTCTGAGTATACACAAGGAGCTGTTTCACTACCTGTGTTATAAAAGCACCTATGAAGTTAAAATGATTATTTTTGTATTGCTTGTATTCAAGAGCTCACTGGTTCTTAAGTCTCTTTCCTTTGAGATTTCATTAGCAACAGCGACAAAACTGATTTTAAATAGCTCTTATCCCTTGCTTCTCTCATCCTCCTTAACATAGTTCTTGGATTTAATAACTGTGTACAGAAAGGGTTTTTTGGCGAGAGCCACTGTTTCAAACATGTTTCAGATACTTTGGGCTGAATTTACAACCATCATTCTTTGCTAGTTAGTGGAAGCATTATTCACTGGTAATTAAGTGATTATTTTAAGAAAATTGCATTTTCAAAACAATTCTATTGATAATCTGTATAAAGTAAAGGAAGTAAAGTCTTGCCTTTATTTTTGAAGTAATATGTGCACACATACAAGAGGTTAGGCTTCATGCTGCTTAAGGAGTTCATCTGATCCTGCTTTACATTCTCTCACTTGAAATCATCATCCTTCCTACAGCAATTATGAGTAGTGTGATAACTGAAGGACTATGTTTGCACATGTGGGAATATGTAACAGGAAGAGAAAAATTCCAAAGCACCTAAAGTCTGTTCCCATGGTATGATTCTCAGAGCAGGAAAAGAAGCACTAAAAAAACCCATCTGATACCTTTCGCAAGCAAGCTTTGTCTTAACAAATGAGTAGTTTAATTGCCTGTTATACCAGTAGGAAATTTATGTATAAATATATGAACCTCTGCCCATAGCAGGGGCTTGGAACTAGATGATCTTAAGGTCCTTTCCAACCCTAACTATTCTATGATTCTATGATCATCTGACATGATCTGGCATTACTCTTCTGAAAGCAGAGAAATAAGCTACATTCATGGCAACTACACTTTTCCATATGTATTTACAAGCCTTCTTGCATAAATGGAGGCTGTCCTGTACCCCCATGTTGAACTGCTGGCACAGGAGCTATTACAGCTGTTCTTATCCAGAAAGGGATGCATAACCCTTAACATAGGGACCTCACAGAGAGTTCATCACTTCAACACTCTTGGCCAAAGGTCTAGCTCAGAAACTTACCAACAGCAAATAGTGACATTGCACTGTCCAAACATATTTTGAATGTGAGGAAGCTAAATTCTGCTAGTAGATGCACATAGTTCTCACAGGGTTCCTAGGAAGTCTCACACGTGCCTACAGAACAGAACATCTCCTGGGGAGGTAAGCAAACAACCCTGTTTTCCCATCACAGATCATTTTCATAGGCCTCTTAGTCCTACACATTTGCTTTGAATAACTCAAATCAAATACATGCCAGTAAGAGGTTTTAAAAATACTATATTCTTTTTAGGTTGTTTTCAAAATACTCTGGGTCCAAAAACAACACAGAGGAAGGGAACTTACAGCATCACATGTTGAGGAAATTTGGTTTATATTTTTTAAAAATATGATACAAAACAGACAAAATCTAATTTTTTTCTTCTGTCTTGTTAACCTAAATAACACTGCATAGGCCATGAATGAATAATCACCAGAAAACCTGGACAAGTCTACTTTTACTGCCCAAAAATTAGCAGTAGGCAAAACTAATATATGAAAAATAACCCTGAATACAGAGTAGCATGGGAATGAAGAACTGCAGACTAAAGATCAGGAAGGGAACGTAGAAAACTCAAGCACTGGTTTCATTCTGTGAAACAAAACACCAATGCTGAGCATTTTTAAATGCCCTGCTTAATATGTATATCTCCCTGTAGGGTGTCCATAAGAAGGGGATGCAAACATTTTTGGTTTTTTTTCCTATTGATTCCATTATATTAAAGGTCTTTTCCAACCTAAATAATTCTATGATTCTATAGTACTGTTCCTTTAAAATCAAAGCAGTGTTCAAAAGTCACAAAGAAGTATATTAGACTTGGCAACAACTGAAAGCCATAAACAGAGATGAGGAACAGTGACACACCTTATTATGACTTATCTCCTACTTGTATGTAATCAAAAACATTTTGCAGGACTCCAAAGAAAGCAAAGAATGTTAGTCAGAGAAATAATAAAGTGTTTTCTCTAATGCAGAAAATCTGTCTTTGGTCTTTGTTGTTATTCATGGGATGCAGCAAATGTATTTTCAAGTGTTAGCCCTTCCTTTAAAAGAGCAAATTCATTTTAAAATTGAATTTAGATAGAGAGACTTATAATTTTCTAAACCAGGAGGGTGTTACCGAAGACAAGCTGTGTAATGCTCTTGTGGTGTCAGACTGCTCCTGCAAATACCTTGTTTTTACTTACAAGATCTGTTAAAGCTTTTTTTATCTAGTATTGCTGACCTATCAAAGCACCTGGCATCTTTAGCTTTCACTTCTCTTAAACTGATGCTTGCCAGTAAACTTTACCATGGGCTATATTACCACTGGAGATCTCAAACATACTTAAAATTATCCTCAGCATAGTCTTGTACCTGGGAAATATAACCTTCCCACTTGCTCTTTTACAGAGAGGAGATTTGACTTCAAACACAGTGAGTAGAGCCCAGAAAGTGGCTGAAAGAGGAACTGCCCCCAGGTCTTCTTATCTTGAGAAAATGTTCTAACCGCAGCTCAGTACAACTACCTTTCACTGAATTGATTTTGTAGAAACTATTAATTAGTATGGTTCATGTTGTAGTAGATGACAGCAAACATAGACATTAATTCATTGCCAGAGAATTATTAATTCCTTTCTTTATTTCATTTCCTGCCCTTCTTCTGCTCTCATTGCTCCTAAATATTACCGCTTTTTCTTCTCTCTCCCTAGCTAAATAGAATTAATCTATGTAAAATGTTGCATTATATTGTGCACTGACATGGGGTTTAGGTTACTTGGCTTTTTTGTAGGGGTTGTCTTTTAGTAGGAATATGCTGTCCATTAAAAAAGGTTCAACCCTCCCTTCTGGGCCCATGCAAAACTGCAGGTGAGATGAAGTGTCACCATCATGAACCACAGTACAAGAAACCCAGGCCTTCCACTGGCTACTGTTTAGCCTGGCAGTAGGCCCTCAAAAGGCAACTCATTAAAGCTGAGGGTATCTCGGGCTGCCTGTCTGCTTGTTACCATGTTTAGCCCTTCACCTTCAGTTTTCCAGAAGCATTATGTATTCTTGTCTTTAGGGTTCAGGACCAAAACAGTATCACTTCACACCACTCTTGAGGGGTGATTAATGAGATATCCCAAGGAGCACAGTCACAGTGTGAATCACGCACAAGCTGTGCAAAGTTGTAAGACTGATATTTCCCAAGTTATTTCAACTCCAGCAGATGCTCTTCCATTCTTTTAATTGTTACTGATTAAAACCTCAGTTTACATTCCTGACTCATACTGTAGACCCAGCCCATGGGGAAGATAATATGACCTTAAGCCATCATCTAATAAGAGACAAAGATCTGGACACGGCAGCAGAAATCACGTTTGAGCTTAACATCACAGTGCATCAAGGACAAGGTTTGAAGAATCAGATGTTAATGTAACTACATGAGTTTACACCCAGCATATTGTTTCAGATGTTGCATGGCATCTGCCTATTGAAAATGCAGCAGGGAGATTTGTGCAAACATATCAAAGACATAAAGGGATTTATTGCAGATAGTATACATAGATCAGGTCTTAGCAATTCTTTAAGTCATAGTTTAGATATTTTAATAGATTTGCATATGATGAGGAAATAACCCCATTTTATCTCATTTCACATGTTAAGAGCCAAAAACATTTAACATGCATATTAGAGGTATTGACAGCTCAGGATCAGAAATTAGAGTTTGCTTGCATCCTTTCTTCAGTGGTATCTTCCAGCGTGTTGTCCAGTGTGACTGGAAATTCAAGTTTAGGAACTTGACATTTGATACAAATTTTTCCATTTTTCAACCTCAGCTCCCATTCCCACACTTGTATCCTGTAATTCTTAATGACCTTTCAGACCAGCCTAAATATCCACACATGCATATCAAAAAAAAAAAAAGAAAAAAAGAAAATAAGAAGAAACAGGCATTTGCCTTACATATCCTTAGCAGCTACAGTTTGGAGCCAATATTTAGAGCCAAATCTCCACAAGGTATCAGGGCCTTCTGAACATGCCCATGATCACAGAGCAGGCACCTCCATGATCACGAAAGGAAGCAAGGATACCAGTTGCAAATACAGTGCTTGCCATTAGGCTCTTTTTTTTTCCATGCTGAGCACATATTCCCCCCAAAATTGCCCAAGACCATCTCTTACCTATGCAATTGTTTGTGTGGAGACCTCATTGCAGACTTCCAATATCTGAAGGGGGCCTATAAGGATGCTGAGGATGGACTCTTCATTAGAGTCTATAGTGAGAGGACAAGGGGTAATGGGTTCAAACTTAAACAACGGAAGTTTAGATTGGATCTGAGGAAGAAATTCTTTACTGTAAGGGTGGTGAAGCACTGGAATGGGTTGCCCAGGGAA
>JASSUY010030350.1:35634-54813 GCA_032466535.1 Forpus xanthops | reverse complement strand
CACAAGCATGTCAAGGTCCCTCTGGATGGCATTCCTTCTCTCCAACATATCAACTGAGCCACAGAGCTTGGTGTCATCAGCAATCTTGCTGATGGCTCACTCTATCCCACTGTCCAAAAAATCCAAGAACAAAAAATGCCTTTATAGTCAACATCAGTAAAAATGGAATCTTAACTAATATGGAAATAAATTGACCTTTAAAGAATTTATTGGATGACACACTGAGAAAAGATCAGACAAATATGTGATGAAAGTTATACTAACATATAGGCTTAAACTCCATTTAAGCAATTACTCCCGAAGCGCTGCTTCTAAATAGGTAATTTATATGTGTCAAGTGTATCTGCCTGTCTCTCTACAATCAAAAGTATGATTTTTCAAGTCAGAGGAAAAATAACTACAAAATACACATGGTAAGGAAATATTACATAGAGAGGAATTGCTAAATATAGATTTTATAACTGTTCTGTCTTCATTTGACTTGGGTTTAGGAAAAGCTAATGTTTATTTTCAGATTACTTCCTAGGGACAATTGAGCAAATATAAAGCCACATTCTTTTCCTGGTGCAACTGCTCAAATTCACATCAAAATTAACAGATTCTATATATAGCAGCAGACGATTTTATCCCAAATATTTGCTCAAAATCAGAGCTTGTCCTTAGCTGCTTAGTCCTACTGCAACAAGACTGCTTTGAGTCAATAAGTCTTATCCTGTAAATAAGACAACTCCTACAAAAGTAATTATTTCTTTCTAAAAAGATGACTTTTCCAGGCTGTTCCTCACTTTGCTGGCAACAAATGCTGAAATTCCAGCTCATTAAGTCTTCTATTGTCCACGTGAATCATCCTGGAATGAATTTATTCGTTCTGTCAAGGGCACACTTCTGAAGGATAACTTGCACTGTGCTGCTCCGATTATAACAAGGCATCTACAAAATGGGGATTTTAGTCGAATTCTGTCAGGATACTCCCACTCCTCCTCTAACATCACCTTTTTTTAAACCATGGTGCTTATGAAAGGATTATGCAATATGAAGTTTCCAAGACATGTATGCCATGGTATAATAAATCAGGGCCAAACTTTTTGTAATACTTTCCTCATTCCTAGTTATGAAGTCTCTCTGATTCTTTTAATTTACATTTAAACCTTGCAATAACTTGCTTAAAAATAGATGTGATTCAATTAATATTTTAATTCACTATGGACTAATTGCCTTAAAAAGTCAAGATGGGAATCGATATTTCGTGTACTTAAGATACAGTACACTATGTGAAGCATTAAGTGCATGTTACTAGCTTAGTGTAAGCCTAGCCTGGAAGACTGCCAGTGAAGTTGAAATTAGAATTTTGACATTCAGAATTGCAGGAAACTTCTTAATGATTAATTATTTCCATACAGAATTGTTTACATTCAGAAGCTTTAACCAAATCTAACACTTGCTTTAAGCTGAACTACATTTATCTTGGTGTGCTATTAAAGGTCATATAAATCATAATTTACTTTTGCTGTGTAGCCTAATGCAATTTATTAAGGAAATAGTTCTTTTAATAACAAGACTTCAGGAAACAGAGAGCTCAATCACACATAAAGAGACAATAAGATTACAGTTAGTACACTTTTAACCTTTTAATAACTCATTCTAATTATCACAGAGAGATGAAGGGGTCAGCAGTTGTTTTCCTGTAAGCTGTCTTTATGGACTAACAATTTTGTTGCCCCCAAAAGCAAACTCAGAGGCCAGAAATAACTTGTTGTCCCACTTCACTTCATTGTCGTCCTGGGAGCAGGGTTAGGCAACTCAGCAACTCAGTAATTTAACACTTATAGCACTTATATAATTTAACTCCTGCAATTTGGCACTTTGGTCTGAAATACAACCCCCCAAGAGCTCTTCTTCTGCCTTTATCCACACTGCTGGTCTCAGTGGAATATTTATTTACTTCTCCCATACCTATCCCCACATCACGTTTTATCAAATCTCTCAGCTTTTCTGAGAAAGTAGGCATTTACAGGCAGTATTTTTCTAATTAACAGAAATCTTTTTTAAAAGGAAAAAATAATGCTATTCTAATATTTATCTGTGGTTCAAAGCAGTCAAGAAAGTATAAAATATAAAAAATAGATAAAAAGAATTTCACAACTCTAAATAATTACAGAATTTTAATATTTTGAAAATACTTAATAATCCTTTTTATTTTGGTAGCTTAAAATAAAATATCTATTATTGAAATCAGTGAGGCACTAAGTTAACAGAAACTTATAGTGTGATGCAGCTATTCTGATTGAATTCAGATTGAAAAGAGGTTTGATGCTTGATGATGTAAAGAATTCTAACTTTCACTCTGAGGGAATGAAAGTTTATAGTGAAAATACTGACTTGTTTTGCCAAAACAGGTTTATGATAAGCTACTAGTAAACAAGAGACTGTTCAAAGTTTAATAGATGGATCAATGTATAAAAACATTGATATTTTGAAGTGATCAGACCCCTGTCATCTGTAAACCTCAGGAACAAACTTCTTAGGACTGACAGTGCCTTTCACTTCTGGTCTCCAGCTAGTGCCAAACTGGTCCCACTGCCAAACAAGTGATGTCTCAAAGGATTATTTCATGAAGCCTTAACCACAGTTGCAAACACAAGCTGAGTGCCTTTATTTCCAACCTTCAAAATGTTTGGTCTGATCTTTGATGCTAGCAGTGTCCATGGGAAGCTGTTGTTTTTCACAGAGGAGTTTGTTCGATTCAGGAGTACAAGCCATGTTTCACTGTATTTTGCTCTTCCACGTTCTTCTCTTTCTCATTTCAAGCAACTTGGTTGAACCATTGATAGCTCACAGGAAACCTTGACGTTTGTTTCAGAAGAGCAAACAATTTTCTAATCTCCCTCTGATTTATTATCTGGCTGGCTGCTGGCTGCCTAATAGCCAGTAAGCTCCCAGACCATTCTCTTTAAGAAAATACAGAAAACAAAAAGGAAAAAAAATCCACTTTTGACATCTGAGAGAGACAGTCACAGATTTCTACAGTTCTTACAGTCCTTTTGTTTAGTGCACCTGCACAACTCAGGACTTCGAACTTCCTTCCAAGAAAAGGATGCGTTCACTAAATCTACCCAAGTATTACATAGAACCAGATCAGACTTTGTTCTGGCTTATAGAATGTTTCTCATATATTTTGCTGATGGGCTTTGTTTAGTCAGCATTGGGTCAATCATTTGGCTGCTGGTGTTCTCAATATGTCTCTAGTTTTGAAACAAAAAAGCTCAAAAGCTTTATAGTCAGGTTAGAAAGAAAATTAGGTTAGAGAAAATTCCCACCTTTCTGTTATTATAATAACTCCCCCTGAGCTGTAGATTTTGAATTTGCTGATTGAAAATGCACCTTGCTTTTCAGGAATCCTGGCTTGCTCTGCAGGAGATGGAGAGCAATTAAGCATCTTAAGTGCTTGAGAGCGCCTTTCACAGGACTCTGCATGAGCAACCTGTTCCCACCATTGTCAGCACTTCATGGTGACTTCTCTGGGTTTTCATAGCCTCCACAATATGTGCAGGCTTCCAAGACAATCCCAGGCACATCAGCCCCCTTGGTGCTGCAGGGACACCCCACACACCATTGTGTCTCCAAAGAAGCACTCTGAAAGAAGCCACCAAAACCAAAGGACAAGGCTGTGGCTGTTGGGTGCAAGTGGCAGCTCGTGCTGAAGACCATCCAGGAAAACCAAACCTTAAGGAAGCCTCTGATTAGCTGAAATATTACAACATTTTACATAGAAATTTAGAAGAAGGTAACTGCTTCTTCAACTAGTGGACTTCAGTCATTAGTGTTCAGTGCTTAGGGACCAACCCCAGCAAACTCTTACACCTAATCTTTTCAAGGTCTCATATGAACCTCAGAGGCCTCGTCTTTATGACAAACACTGACTACTTCTGTATCCATAACAAACAGCAAAAGCTGATCATGTGCTGCTTGTGTAATCAAATGGGTAGATAAGACCAAAAGCACATAGAAAAACAACAAGGTAAAATTAAGCTTTGGTTAAAAATTAAATAGCTGTATATACACCTGGTAAAAAAATGCAAACAAACATATATTATATGATAAAAGCTCTAGGTAAGAAGAAAACACTTAGAGTTCAAAAAGTAACCAGAGGATATTTATACATATGTAAGTGTAAAACTTGTTTCTGCGTCACAGGACAGATGCTCCTTTAACTTCATCATGGTCAATCCCCTCACATCAACTCAGGACACGCATTGGAGGAGAACATCTTTAGCTTGGTTTTATCTGAATAAATGATCACAGAAACCACTCATTACAATCTTCTGATGGGGGTATTTGAAAAATGAAACAGTATATTTAAAAATTAGGCAGAAATATTCATATTATAATGCTAGCATATTCTTCCCCTTGAAGAGAAATATGTGAATATTTTATTCAACACCATTTAAATAGCAAAAAGCAATAAAAATTTTCTCCAGTGAATGTTTACATATTTTTATAAATTTATTTGCTAAAGACTAGAATTAAGTCATATTCTCCTAAGGGATATTACACAAGTAGCAAGAATATCTTAATGAACTTGAACTACTAGTTATAAGTTATTATTCAGTTTTTCTTCTCATATACTGGCAAGCGGTATTTGAATTACTGGATTTAGGCCTCCTTTCCTCTTCAGTGGGCTATAAAAAGCCCCTAACATAATGTGGCAGAGCAGAACATTCGCATTCCTCCTGCATCTTCATCTAACACCAAGCTTGAACATGTATCACACCAGGAAAAACTGCTACTACTAGATCAGGTTGAGAGTTTGTTGGGGTTTTCTTCTTTTAGTTTTGTTTTTTTTCAAAAATGTTTGGAAATGCCAAATTCTCAAATCAGAAAACTTTGTACAGGATCATAAATGATTCTGCCAAAAAATTGCTGATGAACATGGAAACGGCAGATGCCAGAACAAAAGGCAAGTAGTTGGCTGGGTTACAGGCTTGGAACACGATTGAGAGAGTAAACTTTGGCCTCTTCAGGAACCTGCTTAGTAAGGTTCCATGGGATACAGCCCTAGAAAGCAGGAGTGCCCAAGACTGTTGATCACCTACTACAAGTTCAGGAGTGTTGCATCCCAGCTAGAAGGAAGTGTAGCAGGAGGGCCAGGAGACCTCCTTGGATGAATAAGGAGCTGCTGAGGAAGCTTTGAAGGAAAACAGAGGCTTATAAAAGGTGGAAGCAAGGACAGGCAGCCTGGGAAGAATACAGGGATGTTACCTGGGAAGCTAGGGATCAGGTTAGGAAAGCTAAGGCCCAGTTAGAATTAATCTTTACTAGGGATATTAAACATAGCAGGAAGGGATTCTATAGGTAACTAGCAAATAAAAGACAGACTAGGAAAAAAATAAGCCCCCTCTGGAATCTATCAGGAGAATTGGCTCCCCTGCATTTGGAGAAGGCCGTGGTTCTGAAAGACTTCTTTGCCTCAGTCTTCACTGGAAAATGCTCTGACCACATCCCCCAAGTCTTGGAAGACGGATACAGATACCGTGAGAATGAAGACCCTGGGCCCACTGTAGGAGAGGATCTGGTTCGAAACCATTTTAAGAACCTGAACGTATGCAAGCCCATGGGACCTAATGAAATCCATCTGCGGGTCCTGAAGGAGCTGGCAGATGAAGTGGCTAAGCCACTGTCCGTCATATATGAAAAATCATGGCAGTCAAATGAAGTTCCCAATGACTGGAAAAAGGGAAATAAATCCCCCATTTTCAAGAAGGGGAAAATGGATGAGCTGATGTATTACAGACCAGCCAGTCTCACCTCTGTGCCTGGGAAAACCTTGGAGCAGATTCTCCTGGAAGGCATGATTAAGGCACATGGAAAACAAGGTGCTTGGTGACAGCCAGCATGGCTTCACTAAGGCATATCCTGCCTGACCAATCTGGTGGCTTTCTATGATGGTGCTATGGAGCTGATGGACAGGGGTAGAGCAGTTGATGTCATCTACCTGGACTTGTGCAAAGCATTCGACACTGTCCCACATGACATCTTTGTTTCTAAATTGGAGAGACATCAATTTGATAGGTGGACCACTTGGTGGATAAAGAACTGTCTGGATAGCCACACACAAAGAGTTGTGCTCAATGGTTCAATGTCCAGCTGGAGACCAGTAACGAGTGGTGTCCCTCAGGGATTGATGTTGGAACCAGGCTTGTTCAACGTCTTTGTTGGTGACATGGACAGTGGGATTGAGAGTGCTTCAGCAAGTTTTCAGATGACACCAAGCTGTGTGGTTTGGTTGACATTCTGGAAGGAAGGAATGGCATTCAGAGGAACGTTGACATGTTTGTAAGGTGGGCTGATGCCAACCTCATGAAGCTCAACCAAGCTAAGTGCAAGATCCCACATATGAGTTGAGACAATCTTAGGCACATTTACAGCCTGGGAGCAGAAAAGTTTCAGAGCAGGCCTGCAGAGAAGGACTTGGAGGTATTGGTCAATGAGAAAATGAATATGAGCCAGCTTCAGTGTACTCTCACAGCCCAGAAAGACAACACTATCCTGGGCTGCAATAAATGGAGCATGACCAGCAGGTCAAGGGAGATGATCCTGCTCCTCTACTCTGCTCTTGTGAGACCTCACTTGGTGTATTGTGTGCAATTCTGGTGTCCTCAACACAAAAAGCACATGGAACTGTTGGAGCAAGTTCAGAGGAGGGCCACATGGATGGTAAGGGGACTGGAGCATCTCCTGTAGAAAGACAGGCTAAGAAAGTTGGGTCTTTTCAGCCTGAGGAAGCGAAGGCTGCATGGAAACCCCAGAATCTTCCGTTACCTGAAGGTGGCCTACAACAATGCTAGAGAGGAGCAATTTATTAGGGACTGTATTGGTAGAAAAAGGGGTAATGAGTTAAAACTCAAACAGGGGAAGTTCAGGCTAGATATAAGGAAGAGGTTCTTTACTGTAAGAGTGGTGAGGCACTGCAATGGTTTCCCAGGGAAATGTTAAATGTTCCATCCCTGGCAATGCTCAAGGCCAGGTTGGACATAGCCTAGGGTGACATAGTCTACTGTAAGGTGTCCCTGCCCATGGCAAGGGGGTTGGAACTAAATGATCTTAAGGTCCTTTCCAAACCTAATCATTCTATGTTCTATATTCTATGACATAATAAGTACAGAAAGAATGCCTCTAGGTGGCACAACATATCTTTTCCTGTCAGGCAAAGCCACTTGATAGGAATCAGAAGCCATTACCTTGCCAAGAAGTAATCAGAAATAAGGCGAAACACTGACCTAATGCAATAGAGTTGATCTTATTTTCCAAAGTTAAGAAATCACTTACCAAGTTGACATAAAATTATTTAGTTTATGAAAGTTTCAGTAACTGAAATTCCAGAATTGTCAGAAGATGTCATTATATAAAAGCAATGAAATTCATCAAGTAAAATAATTTTACAAAATGCAATGCAGGAACTGCAATACATTATATTCATTCCATATCAGTAAAAGTATTATGTGATAGAGAAATTATGTATAGATTCCTGAATGACTCTTTGCTGGTGCTTGATATATGAGCGCTGGGAATGGTTGCTACAGTTTGAGCCATTTTGAAAGCTGCCTGTACAAATATTGTGACCTCTCCTGTCTCAGCTGAGCATTGTGGTGCACTGCCAAGGTCTGCAGCTTCTTCCACAGCAAGAATCCAGGAATCAGATAAACTTCCCCTGTGCTCTTTGGATGCATTTTGTGCATAATGCAGAATTTCCATGCATCCACCTACAAGATTCCTCACCATAGGGTTACTTCAAAGGTTTTCCACAGCTTTCCCATGGTCCATGTTGGCCACTAGCCATATGTTTTTTATTAATGTGTGGCTAATATTCAATTCTAATATTCTTTTCCTCTCCAGCAGGTTTTATTAAACTAGGTTAACCTTAGTTGCACAGCTTCTGATTCATATCTGGCTCACATTTAAGTGCTTATATAAAGAGGATAAAGGTCTTACATAGCTGTCTGCAAAATTTTCATTTAACTGTTGTCTCCACTAAAGCACAAGGTATCAGTATCTTACTGGCTTTGGTATTGAAATTTTTGAACTGAAAACTGGTAGAATACAATTTAAAAGCTGAGAATTTTCAGTTATCTGGCATTCTGAGAGAGATCTATGATCTAAACTCTCTTTTGAGAGTTTTTGAGGCAGATCTCACTGGCTATTCATAATAGAGACATTGATTGTTATAAACCATGGTATTTTACTCAGAATTGAAGTCCCATATACCCATATCCTTCTTCCTTATACCAAAATGTGTCGTTTCCTGAGCTAATGCATACCATATTTTTTATGTCCTTCATACTGCAGCTACTTGCTAGCTGGTTCTGATGCTTCTGTTTTCACTGCATATGATTTGTAGTAAATATCTATAGAAAATATTCTTGAATTCAAAGTCAAAATAACTTATCTAAGACCAGTTGAATACGTATATCAAACTTCATCACGCTACACTTAGATCACAGACTTGAAAGTGACTTTGGGTGAAGGAAGAGTTTGAAAACCCATTTCCTAGGGATTTAATGATAAAATCATAGAATCATATAATGATTAGAGTTGGAAAAGACCTTAAGATCATCTAGTTCCGACCCCTACCATGGGCAGGGGCACCTCCCACTAAATCATGCCACCCAAGTCTCCATCCAACCTGGCCTTGAACACTGCCAGGGATGGAGCATGCGCAACTTCCTTGGGCAACCGATTCCAGTGCCTCACCATGCTCACAGTAATGAAATTTTCCTTACATCAAACCTGAACTTCCCCTGTTTAAGTTTTAACCCATTACCAAAAAATAAAAATAATCTGGTCAACCTGAGGATTCCTGTAGTGACTGCAGTAAATATCTATCCACAGGCAGTGGCTTACATACAACTTCAGTTTCCATTAGTTGGTGCTTGTATTAATAAAAAAAAAAAAAAAGTTACTTCCCACTTGTGATTCAGGTTTTTTTCTCACTTTATTAGCTCTAACTTTCTAAATGCTACTTATCTGATCATCACAGTTTTGGGAATATGCTAAAATTTATCTTTTGCTTTCCACAATTACTAGAAGCCATATCTCCTAAATATATTTTTGTCTTCCTTCTCTCCAAGTAATTTATTTTAGTCTACAGGTATCTAAATGAGCTTGGTTTATTAATGCATCATGCCTATTAGATTGTCCTTTCCAAATGCATCCAAATGTGCAATTATCTTCAACAAATTTCCACCCAACTATCTTTGAGTAGTCATCAGATTTTTTAGGACTGTAATTTCCATAACACTTTCTGGGATATTATTCTTTTTAATAATGGAACTTTATTTGTGTTTTCCCAGCTAACTTGAAAATTATACTGTATTTTTCAAAGATTATTTTAAATTACTGACAGCAGGGTGCTTTGTTCTCCAATCCTATTAAGTTTAAATTCTCTCACATTCAGAGTCTCTAAGCCCCTCAGAATGAATTTTCAAGATTTAGACATTGAATAGCTTTGGCTAAGAGCTGCCTCAGACTACAGAAGATCAGGAAAAATAACCAAGTTCTGGTCACTTCAGTTCGGCACCTCCTATAGTGATGAAAAATTCTTGTACTCAAAAGGTCAAGTTCTCTTTGCATGCAGACTCCTTAAAGCTAATTTAGAGCAGGAGACCAGGGTAAAATCTGAAACTGAGTCTATTAAATTTGCTGTAACTTGTATTCTTCCAGTTCTCAAAGACCTACTTATACCCTTACTAGCAGATAAATTAGAGAAAAGCAGTATGCATTCACATTTTGTGTAGGAGCAGTCTATTTTCATGTGTAAACTCCCAACACATATCAGAACAGATGAGGGACAGCAGACTGACCTCATTGTGATTTTTATATCACCACAGTGAGGTGATGTACAGAAAGATATGCAAATATCATAATGCTGTGTGGGATTGAGTTTATATAAGTCTGACTAGTCCATGGAGTTTAATATAAGCTACATATGCATGGACAATTGTTAAAGCAACACAGTATATTTGTGTTCAAAGTGCTTATTTAGTATTAGGTAAAAGATAGTAGTCCCTTGTTAGCAAAGAATTTCATGCATTTGTATGCATACAAAGATAATCCAATAAAGGGAATGTTAAATATTTGTACTTCATTTCCAAAGGACAAAGTCATTCATCCACAGGGGAAAGATAGTATATGCAGAGGCAAAGAAGTTCCTGTAATCTAAGTCTTTGGATGAACCTTTCAGTTTTTTAATTAGTAAACAATTCATCCTGATCCTTGAAAACCATTCCACACTGAGTAATGCCTACAGTATACAAGGTGTAATTGAAAATCTATCTGAGATCAAACCCAAGGGAAATTTCCTGCAGTGTACCAGTCAGTTCGATTTAAAACAGCTTCATGAAGACAGCATGGGGTTTGTTTGTTTGCTTGCTTATTTTTTAATCCAGCATCTTCCTTCGTACCAACTGTTTGGTAAAAGGCCTTCATGAAAGGTGGGTGCTATTGAGAACAACCAGATTGGTTTTATGAAGAAACAAACTTTCTAGGAAAGATTTATTACGATCAGCGTTGAAGGAAATGGCACATTTATCTTGTTTTGTGTCAAATTTATTTTTACCTTATTTATCTAAAAGTAAAGTAGTGGAGTTTCAAAACCAGACGCTGTACTTGGGGAAAGAAATGTCAGAAACATTTTGCATCGCAAGTGCAAGGCAAGTAATTGCAACTACCTTTAGAAAAATCCTTAACAGGACATCTGCTGTGTGTAAAGCATAGGTGTGTATCTAACAGCACACTGACATACTGTTTGCGACATTGCAGGACTCTTTATGTAATGGTTAGGAAAAGCATTAAATGACAGTGGGGACAATTCTCTAACATTTTCATTCCCTTGCACAGGACCAAGGACTCCACAAGCTGGAAGCTTTTTGATCGAGTGCCCACTTATCCAACAGCAGGAAGAGCAATGCCCAGAAAATTATCTTAATGTTTTTTTTCATTGTGTTTGGGTCACTACAATTCTACCCTAGCTACATTTACTGGCAAACTTACTAAACAAACAAGGCTGTCCAAATGCTTGCTCTTGTAGGCTGGCTGAAAGTGGAAGTTCGATTATACACGCCCTTGTTATGGACTGATCATTATCTCTTTGCATATGATTTGTGGGGTGCTATTTTTGTGAGAAAAACAGAGTCAACAAAACCACATAGAAATACAGTCTGTAGGTTTTCTATCTTCTGCCAACTAATTGTTAGCAATATATCTACTAATGGATCTGTTTCTTCACTTTAATTGTTGGGAAAACAATGCTTACACTGTGCGCACCTTTGAGCAGAGAGAAGCAAAAGGAGCCAGAGAAGGTAAAGAAGTAGGTTTTCTACTTCTTGTAGCCATCCACAAGAAATATGTATGAAACCATACATAAAAATTTACTTGAGTCAAATTCTTTCCAAGCTGAGATGTAGGAATATCTATGCATTTTAGAAACACCTTCCCAGTTCAGTCATTTACTTCAAATTAATGATAACACTTGAATAGAACTTCTTGAAGCATGTCAGCCTAAACACTCCAAGCCACAACTATAAACACTGGTGTTATCAGCACTGTTCCCAAGCCGAAAATCCAAAACACAGTGCTACACCAGCTACTGCTTAAAGGGGAAAAATGACTGCTGCTGCTGAACCCATGACAAAGCATAAGAGTGAAAATTCAGGATATGCAGAATATTATTTTTACTGCACAGTGAGCCTCCTTAGAGTGAATTCTTTCACTTTCTTTACCATAAATCACATTTTTAAATTAGGATAATAATTTAGATAATTTGTTTTCATTCTGTAAAATCTTGCTGTCATGAAACTGCAAATGAGATTGAAGGATGAAGAGGAATACAAAAGTAAAATTGCTGACAGTGATTGAAAGGTCTGATGCAGAGCTGTGAAAAACAGCCACAACTACCACAGAGGTCAAATGCTTCTCAGAAACCCATTTGAACGCTCCTAAAAATTTACTGGTGCCTTAGGAGAGATCTTAAAATTATACCATGTATGTATCTGTGTACTGCAAACTTTAGATGAGATTTGTCATGCTCATTACACACACAGCATTTATTTTTGTTTTCTTTTTTCTACCACAATTCTGTGTGTTATCCTGATCTTTGTAGTTTCCCAGAAAATTGTTTCTGGCAGACTAGACCCAGGAAAAGCTAAAGAAGAGCCCTGCATGCTTCTTTGTATATAAAGCTAGGTCTCAAAGAGCAAATCATCTGAGGGATAATCTGTGGATGGGATTCAAAACCACTCTAATGCCAGGTACAAGAGCTCTGCCAAAGCAGATATATTGTGCCCATATTTAGGGAGAAAAGGAAGCTGGGCCAAGAGCTTTTCCACATTTTGCATCTGATGGAACTCTTTCATGTCAATATGGCCAAAAGGATCGTGATTTTGGGAGAAATTTGTTGTTTAACTTAATCCAGAAAAAAAAAATAAGAACCATTTCCCAAACAAAGAATGACTAGGGGATAATTTCAAATGGGGACAAAAATCCAGGCCAGACTGGGAGTTCAACTTAGTTTTGTGTTTGTTTTTTCCTGGGCCACAAACAGATTGAAAAGCCAGAGCTGCAGCCTTGTAACCATTGCTGTGACCTGAACTGGGAGGGAGGAGACTGAGCAATGAAAAAGCAGCAGTGGCTAATCCATTAACCAGAAACCTTCTGTTTTGTGTGTTGATTTGATAGTTCCCAATGGACTACACAGCCTTTCTGCAGCCTGGTGAGAAGCTGACTGAAATGGTACAACAGAATTACTTAAAATATTACTGTAATTATTGCAAAATAATAATGATCCCAGCATTAAGATGACTGGGTTCTTGAAACAGTAAGAAGTCACAAACCAAAAATGTCCATGGGTTGGTATATGAAATATTTTGTATGGTTGCTGTAACCTCTAGCCCCTCCTAAACCTTTTTGAATAATTTGCCAAGCTACCAACATTGTTTGTGGTCTAAGAGCCTCCCTACTCAGAAGACTGGAGGTGCAAAACATTTGGGACTCATGGGGGAGGCATGAGAAGCACCATCTTTGGAGGTGAGAGTGCAATGCTTGGGGGCCCTTATGACCAAAAAAGGCCCCAAAGTCTTCCCAACCGTGGGGCCAGGAGGCTGCAAGTTTTGGGAATACAGACCCCAAAAGCTGGTGGATCCTGCAGTATGACTGCGCAGGAGATGGCTTTGTGCTGTTTCAGAAATATTTGATCCTATTTTTCCAAAAAAACTTTTTTCATAAATTCCTTTTTTGTGGAAAATATTGTCAGTCCTTATTCCCACTGAAAACAAATGCTTCAAAATATTGGAAGTTCACACGGAATTAAAAGATCAAGTTTTAGTAAACAGGTCCCTTTGTCTTTTCTTCAGTTTAATCTCTTCTTTGTTTTGGATTTCTTTTTCATACTGTTTCATATAATATCATGAGCTGGACAGCTGTTTCTTGGCAGAGAGGTTCTGCAGAGCAATTTCTTTAACTATCAGGTTTTTTTTTTTAGAGTATTGGGTGTTACTGGATTTACCTAGAAATCACAATCATGAAACAAACAATATATTTTGAGCTATTAAATATATTCCAAAATACTAGCTAGAGAAAAGAAATGGTTTTAATTTTATTTTCTGTTTAATAATATCTTGTCCCAAATTTCTCATTTCTCATTCATAATGTTTGATTATACATGAACATTGAGGCTCTTCAGACATCAAAATAAATCCAGGTGATGGGAGACAAACATTGCTTGAGTTTTCTTTCTGCAAATGGACACTGTCACCTTAGTATCAGTTAGGCCTATCTCTGACTGCCAAAGGTGTTGGTAAACAATATATATATATATATACATATTTTAAGTACTGGAACTTCCTCTAGCTGCCTCACTGATGCAGTCAGTGAAAACACTCACAGTGAGGTCAAACAAACTAAGTATCCATCCTTGGGATTTAGCCCATATAATTAGCTATGGTCCCTTCCTTATACACAATACTTCCATCCCTACTGCAAAACAACAGCGCAAAAACAAAAATGTGAAATCTGGGTCAGCAGCAAGCGTAAGCTCTGGGATTGTGACATTTACATCTTCATCAAAGCTGCCACAGACCAAGCTGACCTTTTGTTAACAAGAGCTAGCCCTTCATGTTGTTCAAATAAAAGCTTGCTTTAACAATTTACTCTTCAAAAGTATAAAACACTTCATGTCTGCTTCTTAAAAATTACTTTCTTGTTACATTTCAAAGTTACTACTGATAACAAGACCTAAAAACCTCAAAGTAAACAAAAGGCAAAGAGAAAGAAAACACCATTTCTGAAAAGGTTACACAAATAACTGTGAGAATTGTTGAAGGTTTTCTTTTTTTTTTTTTTTTTTCTTTTGGCTAGAAAGTATTAAGTTTGCTTTGCAATCTTTGGCCAATAAAGCACAACATGCTGAGGGATATTAAAACAAGCTCTATAGTAGGTAACGGTAACAGCCTGCATTAAAAAGCTTATGCACTGTTGAATCTTCCACAGCCAACACTCCTTGTTACATGTGGGCAAGAAGGCTTTGAACCTCAACACCATGGATTTGGAAAACAAGTAAGACCCAGTTATTTGTCCTTTGAATATCCCCATATGTCCACATACCAGTAGCCCAATGGTTCCTTAGCTGCAGTATCTCATTCCATATGTTTGTGGGGCTTCTCTGCCTCTCCTTCTGCGCCTGCCACTGTGGATTGTGTCCTCACCTGCCCTTAGCTGTGAGGCAGCCAAGTGAGTCACACATCCAAAGGGGGTCACTGATGCAGCACGAGCAAACACGGTACCCCCAGTCTCTTCTTCATCTTTCCATGTAGGACTATGCTCTCACATGTGCATCTCTCCCTCACCTTTTGCTTGGCTCATCTTAAGGGTAAAAGTCCCATCCTGAAATGTTTATCAGTCAAGGAAGTGGCTAAGCCCAACATGAAACAAGATGTTGATGACAAGTATTTGTACTGCAACTCTGCGCTTTGTAAATTCTCTCTTCTCTTTAAAATTTTTAATTTTCCCCTCAAAGCTCCCTGAGCACTCAGAGTTTCATATCAGATCCTTTCATGCTGATTAGATGTTTCATTTTTCCTTTTCGTTCTTGCAGTTTAACCCATCTTTCTCTGCTAATGAAATCACTCTGGAAACCTCATATTCTACTCTCATTTCATTTGTGATAATCCCAACTGCCCTATGTTTGTTTATTCTTAAATCCATTATTAAGTTTAAATAATGCCTTTTCAGGAGTCCATCTTTTGCTTTAGGCATCCTTTAGCTGTCCTTGAACTTGGGTTGCATTTCGATACTTTTGTTCCCTCTTTACCAAGTTCAAAGGTTAAATTCTTTTTTCTCTTTTTTTGACACAGTCATCTGAGGATCCAGGTTAATACACTCTGAATTTCTTTTGGCCAATCCCTTGTATGTCTCTTTCAAAGTTTCCTTCACAAAAGCCAACTCCTTATCCTTTTCTCATAATCTCCTTCTTAGTTCTCCCTGTAATATTGCTACACTTCCCTTGGCTTTAGAGTTTCACTTCCACACACAGCCCAGCTGCTGAAACAATACCTTGTGACTGACTGTTGGGCTTTAAACCAATAAAGCAGGTATGAGTTGCCAGCACTGATTAAACAGCACACTGAAGTTTCTGGGGTTTCAGGTTTGCACTGCCTGGATTTTCTTTTATTTCTTCTTTTTTTTAATTGTCTCATTTCTTTACAATTGAGCCACTGATTTCTTACTTATTGAAAATAAAACTTCTAATGATCATGCTCTCCAATGCCATGCTTACACAAAGAAGGGGAAAAGATAGAAGAATGACTCTGCCTACAAATTTAAGTTCTGACTAGGCTATCTTTGATGATCCCTGAGTAAGACCATGTGTTTGGTGCTTAGATTCCTTCCATGCCAAATGGACACAATGGGTTATTACATGGTAGGTGTAAAGGCAGGCAGAGGAGGGAGCACGGCCAGGAGCTGTCCTACCCCAGATGTACAAGCCAGTAGTGAAAAGCATCAGTCCTTCTCTTCAGGATGCTTATTCTTAGCCAAAGAAAGTAATGAAGGAGGCATGTTATAGCCTCCCTTTCAAACAGCCAGCTAGGCACCCTTGCTTTAAGCCAGCATCAAGCAGTGTGGGTGCTCAGGGTGCCCAGCACCAGAGCACTGGATCCGCCACAGCAGCTACCTGGGATGGATGTATAATCTCTGAAGGTTCTAATTCCCTATGACCACAGAAGGTTCCTAATTACTGCTTTATAGCTAGCTATAGGAGTAACAGTCCTTAAGTCTCTGTCACTTAGAAAAGAGTCATAGCAGAACTAAAATTATTTGAAAGGTAGCAGACATGCAACCCATCAGTGCTTTGAAGCTGTAGGGGTACATCAGAGTAAGGAGCAGCCACTCATTATCCTGGAGAATTGAAAAGTCATAACTGAGGGGATGGAGCTGAGTATTCTTTCTTTTCTTTTTTTTTCCCCCTCCCTTTGAGAAAAATACAGCCCTTACCAGCACTACTACCAGTCCAGACACAGGAAAAGGAAAAGAGCCAAAGTAAAAAAAACATCCAACAACAGATATTAAAAAGAACCTTAAGCAACACGGAAAATTAATAGTTGCAAGAGGAAAAATATGAAAACTGATGTTGTCAACATAGCAGTAGTACAAATCAGACATGTCTGAAATATGGTCAGAATAAATCCCTATGGCATTGCAGCAGTAAGCCAGTTGCTTCTTCTATAAATCAAATTATTTGTTAACAAACCCTTTGGGTTTTTACAAACCAGTTTTGAAAAGAAATACTCACTTTCAAAAGTACAAGATCTCCGGCATACATGTTAACCTCCAGGCTCTTGGCTACTTTATTAAATTTTGCTGAGTTTATTTTAATGAAATAAAAGACACCTAGGTGGTTAGAGATTGATAATCATATCACTGTGCATCTTTCACTAAGTTCCTGGGGAGCGTGAATGCACATGCCTCCACTCACTGCCTAATAACCTGTGAGTTATTAACCTGTTAATAACCTGTGAGTTATTAACCATCTTGCTCTCTTATTTAAATGTACAGAGAAATAAAGGGTGGGAAACAAGTACAAATATCTGTTATTGGTGCAATCGAACTTTATTTTTACCTCTTGAAAACTGAGGAAAGGTTGTTTGGCTGCTCTAAAATGGGGATGAGGCTGTGGTAGGCATTGCAGAGTCCCAGGCAAGTGACTTCTGTCACCCTGCCTGTGTGGCTGTGTCCCCCTCGTGCTATGGTCCAGCCATCTACAGATGTGGTGCCCTCCTGGAGGTGTGTGCCCAAACTGCTGTGGATTCTCCTTATAACTATCTCCTGCCCTTCCAACCTGAGTGATAGGTTCACCACCGCTTTTAGAGTTTGCCTCAGAAAAGATGAGTAACAAATAGCTCATAGTAAATAAAATCAAAAGCTTACATTTCCTGGAAACAACATGATTCTGTGAATTTAGATTTCAGAGAAATAATCATAAAGTCACTGAATCATAGAATCATAGAATAGTTAGGGTTGGAAAGGACCTTAAGGTCATCTAGTTCCAACCCTGCTGCCATGGGCAGGGACACCTCCCACTAAACCATGCCACCCAAGGCTCTGTCCAACCTGGCCTTGAACACCACTGGTGATGGAGCATTCACGACTTCCCTGGGAAAGCCATGAATGTTGCGAAGTTTTATGGCAACTGTGTGAACAGCCTAATAGGAAAGGTGGTTAAGTGGTTATCCAAAAGTTTCATGTGCTTGTAATAGAGCTTGCTCTCAGCTCCCATCCAGTACAGCCACATCTTGCTTTATGGGACTGATTTTCAAAGAATGATAAACTCTGTCCATCTTCACCCTGTTCCAAGGCTTTTTATGAGATCACCTCATAAACTCTGATACAGTGTAGTGTAAGGTGTTCACATATTTTTCCCATGTGGATCTACGATCACTTAAGGGGGTTATGTTATTAGGAATCCACAGTTCTCAGGAATCAGTTAACAATATTTTTCTTCAGTCCAGGAGGATCAAACTAAAAATAAAAATATGCAGGAATATTTGGCAGGTCTAATCATTAAATTAAAATGCAGCTCTGCATCAAAATCTCTCCTCCAGTCACCACAGGCACTGTTGTCCAGTATATTGATCTCTGTGAACTTCTTCATAAAAGCTGAAAGTAATAATATTTCATAACTTTGATTTAATATCTGAGGCAATTTTGTAAAAAGCCTGAACCTTTTTATTTGAAGTCCCTTTGGCACAATGTGAGCAGGCAGCAGTACCCCTATTTGCTGCAAGGAGAAGCCTGTAGGGAAAGTGATTTGCCCAGCAAGCCAAGGGCAGACCTTGAACCTGAGTCCCTCAAAATTTGCTTGGTGGCTTGGCACACTGCCTCCCCCCACCCTTCTCTGTTTGTCTTTCACAGGGTGAAAGCCCAGCCTTTTGTGCCCATGGGTATGGCTCTGCTTTGGCTTTAATGGCTCTGCACACTCCTGCCTGCCTGCTCTCCTTGGGCAGGGTGAATGGGAGCAGGATAGCGCACAGTGTAAGGTCAATCTCATCAAACACAAGTCTTCAAAGGGAAGCTTCTGTTCACAAAGCTGAAATTCTCCTGGCAGTAATGCCACAGAGAAATTCAATTTTCTTGTCCTTTCTGTACTCCCATTGTCATAGTCCAGAAAAGAGATAGGAAAGTCGTAAGGTTGCCTTATTTTCTTTTGATGAGTGTAAACAACAGTGAAAGAGAGCTGGCAATGATTCCTGTGTGATAACACTCATATTTATGAAAAAGAAATGGTTCCTAGAGAAAAATTAAATTTAGCATGTTTACAGTAGACAAAAATAATGCCATTGTATTCTTTTCTTGGCTTAGAAATAGTAATTTGAAAATTTAAAGTAGTGGCATTTTGCACACTTTGAAAACTAACATTACCACCTTCAGTTAAGAAACAAATTAAACACCTGCTCATTTCAAATCCAAAGTCTGACAATATTAGGTTCAACTTCTATGGCAATAGGCATCTCGTATACAAAATAAGACAAACCGACAGATCCCAGGCACAACTACAGGCTGGGCGAAGATGAGATTCAGAGCAGCCCTGAGGAGAAGGACTTGGGGGTGTTGGTTGATGAGAAAATGAACATGAGC
>JASSUY010030350.1:0-30694 GCA_032466535.1 Forpus xanthops | reverse complement strand
CCGAAAATCCAAAACACAGTGCTACACCAGCTACTGCTTAAAGAAAAATGACTGCTGCTGCTGAACCCATGACACATATTCAGCCATGGTCCTTGTTTGGCCACCCTCCGTCAAAGCCTATTCCCATGTTGCTATCCACATGTGCCTTTCTTACGATTGACCGCTCCTTGAGGCTTGAGAGCAGTATTCGGTGGAAATGGGGTCTGGGGAAGTCTGATGCTACAGAAACCTTACCCTCACTGTCCTCCCTGCCCACCTTCTTGTCTTGCTAAAATAATCCCACAAAGGGCTCTGTGGGGTTTCTAAGCCTCTTTTAAAGAGAGTTTTATGTGCTACCCTTCTGCCTTCAGAGACACATTGGTGGTTGGGTGCAGAGCAGATATGCTCAGCAGCATCTGTAAGGCCAAAAGCTGCTTTGTGGCATTGCACTGTTAATTTATACATGATGTAGAGAAAGAGACTGCTTTGCAAAACACATTTTTGTTAAAATCTCTGGGATGAAGAATTGCCATCAGCATGAATAGGCTTAGAATAATTAGGTACTAAATATACAACATAATTGACTTCCGCTAAAAATTGGGCTTTGAAGGATAATTGCTGATATATTTTTCTTATATAAAAAATGCTTTGTAGATTATGAATAAAGAACATGAAGGGAATTTAACCTTTTTTCTTTTTTTTAAGAAAGTTCACTAGCACTAAGTGTCTTTAAGAACAGTGTGTAGCTACATGAATAAAGACCATGATTTAAGAATACAATTTCTTGTAAGGATATGTTAAATTATACACTAAATGACATTACTTAATATTAAACAACACTTAAAATTAAGGCCATGCTTTCCTAGATGCTTCAATAAGGTAGCCTCAGGCAATGAAGCAGAAACTATTTCTGACATGGTGAAAAACCACTGCAAGTCTCTTTCTTTGTGCATGTTACTGTCAATCATACTGCTCTCGCTTCCAGCCAGGGACAGGCCAGCTCTGGTTTAAAAGCTGCAGACCTGGGGCAGGGTGCTGCTGAGCAAGCATGGGTTTTGCTCGCCTAGGTAGCTGGATCAAGTTCAAGCAATTTAAAGTGCAGAAACAGTTCATGTCCATCTTCTGACAACTGTGAAGAAATACCCACAATGTCTCAGTGTTTCCCTTCTATGACAGTAGAATGAAATCCTTTGGATGTCTGTTTTTCACTGCAGGGTGCAGTGTAAATCAACTCCTGTTTCTCTGTAATCTGGAGCTGCTGAAAGAGAAACACATGACTGGTCCCTCAGACTGTAGTTTCATGCATGCCACAATTACATTGTTTGGGGTCTTTGCACTCTAAAAGAAGGAGCACCCAAAGATAATACAAGTCTCTGCCATGTAAGCAGCGATCAGATCACTTAAAGGACAAGAGCATATATTCTTTTGTTGATCCTATAAATAGCTACAATTTTCTTTCCATTAAAACAACAACAAAAAAAAAAGATTAATAGGAATTAGTGAAAATCAAATATAGCCTTTTTTTGTTACATTTTATTTATTTGTTTTGCTTCCCAAAGTGATGAAATTTCTAGCATTGTTTGAATTAGAAAAGCGCTGCTAATGTTTTCAGTTCACATAATACTGAGATCTTGTGGTTTACATTTAATTTGACACTTTAAGCTGTATTGAAGGCCAAATCCAAATGACCTGTACTATAATTGCCAAGCCTGACCAGTAAAGATTGTTCAGAATTTTTTAATTGAATAATTTTTAATTAAAACTTTACCTGGAAAAGGCTCAATCCAAAATCACAATCAAATGAAATTAGTGAACAAGATGCATAGAAATAGCCAAGGAGCAAGCAGTCATGGAACTCTTTAGGACAAGAGAAAAGCTGGTTCGCGTTCTTCCTGTACTCCTGAGCTCATTTCTCAATAATGCTGTCAAAAATTTCAAAACATTTTGAATAGGAATTTAAAAGTATTTTAAACATCAGCATTACATAGGACAGGGAAATTACCCACTCATTAGCCTCAGTAACCAAGACCATCTGAAACACCAATAGTACAGTCACACAGTGCACATGTAGTATTGCGCACTTTTCTTTTATTGAGCAAGACTAAATGTCAGGCTTGCAGAAAAATTTGGGTCAATTAGATCTCTGTCCATCATCACTTCATTCCTTTTAAGAGTTGCCTTTATGCAGCAGACAAATAATAACACTGTAATTTCATACTGGCAGCTTATACTCATTTGAATTGTAAAACTTCAGATTGAAATACATAGCAACAGCAAAGCAAATTATGGTAGCAAAACATTGGCAAGCTGTTTAGTCTTTCTTTATCCACTGTGCCCTTAGAAGATTATATGTAGAAAAGATTGCTGGTTTTATTGGTGATTCCCAGAGGAGCTACAACATAAGTACTCAGTTGCCTCTGAAATGTTCAATACTTCATTTAGGGTCAAATACTTCTCTAGCAAGCAGGAGCTTAGTATTTACCTAATCAGAATATCATATATGAAACAAAAATATGTCTGGTGATCAGATATACTATTTATTACCATGAACAGGGCATGTATGGCTTCAAGAAAAAAAAAACAAAACAAAACCTACCAGCAGAAATGCTTATTTTCACAATCTTCAGTGATTTGAAAAACGCCTCTCTTACCTGCAAGAAGCAGGCTTTGCTATAGCAACTCATGCCTTCTTTTTTTTTCCCAGCTAAGATCATTCCTTGGGATAAATTACTCCAAGCTACCTGCAAATGCCACTGAGAACAACCGGGGAATGTATTTGACCACTTCCAACACAGCATAAAAGGGCAAGAGCAAACTGTGCCTGTGAATATGGGAGCTTAGCTCAGAGGAGTAGCTTGCGACATAAATAATTTGGGTGAGTGATATTCCAGAGACCTCATCCTCCCTGGCTCCTATTGCTAGGAGGCCACATTCTTGAAAATTCAAAGCTGCTATTCATTTGTTTTGGCTCAAACGTGTCTGAGGACAAGGTAGAAAACACGGTGCATTTCAGAAGCTTATCGGGAGAAAAGATATTTTAAAAGCCTGAGATGCTCTCAGTGACATTATGTAGGATGGAGCATCTTATCATCAGCTGCTGACAAATGAACTGAGGAAACTGCCTGTATTCTCTGAGCAGTATGATAGTGTGCATGTTTTCCAGAAACAAAAATTACAGAAGATACAGGGGTGAGGGTAACCAATTACACCCCCCCCCCTTCCTTCTTCAGAACCTAAACCATTCTTCTACCTAAACCATTCCCAATGGAGAAATATCTAAATCAAAGCTAGATGGGCTCCTGCTTTGATGCATATCCCACTAGCTTCCTGGCCAGCCTGCTTTCTGCCCCACTCAGGGCACACCCACCAGGAGCCAGGGTGGGAAGTTGTTGGCTTTCCCTGTGCCTGAGGAGAGGGAGAGGGAAAGCAATAGGCTTTTCTTCTCAGTGTTGCAGGACAAGCCTGGATGGAGGGGCAGAAAAAGCACCTTGGAATCAGGCAGCCTCCCTGGCAGCAGCAACAGCAGCAACAGCAATCCCTTTGTACCCCCTCCTATTTCCTTCATCCCAAAATGTTTTCTTTCCCACAATAGTAGGATAAGACTTTGACTCTGTTTTTGGCACTGTGTACCTGTAAATACTGCCAGGAGCCAGAAAAGGCTCAGGATGGGAAGGGGGCTTTTGGAGGAACTACTCTGGCCCTCTATCTCCTACAGCACCTCAAAACACGCCTGAGCTCCTTCATCCCCTTGACACCTGCACAAAGCTGCTTCATCCGTCTTTGTCACTTGTAGCTGCTCGGTGATATTCTTCCCCAATGTAAGCTCGTGCATTTGAGCTCCAGCCCAGAACCCTCACCTATGGGGAGCGCCCCACACCTCCAGCACCCCTTTCTTCCTCCTGCATCCCAGATGCTTTGCCTTACGGCTGCTCTGATGCCCAGTCCATAACCAGCAAGGTCATTTGTCTCACATTTGTACCAGGGCTTCACTCTGAGCACAGCACATTTGTTTTCCTATCAGACTTGTACAAAAAGCCCATTAACAGAGACATATGTCTGCACTTCCATAACTCCTTATCTAACAGATACAATCTTTTCTCTTAATACAGCTGACATGGCACAGCCATTAATAGTGAAGTTTCTGCAGCACCGCTATTTGTTTTCAGAATGTGTTAACGCTTACATTTTCAGTGTTTGCTCCTCCATCCACTCTACCTTGTGTTTGAGCTTTGGCTGAACACAGGAAATGGTTCAAATAATTATTCATCTATTTGACAATAATGGGTAGCCTCTCCATAGTTACGACTGAAATCAGTTTGTCTTATTTTACATTTCTAGGATTTTGACTCAAAAAAAATGCTGAACATGGAATTCTAATCCAATATTAGCTGCAGATTCAGAGACAAATAATTGAACTGTCTTTAAGCTGAATTTAAATAGAATAAAAGAAAATGCAGTAAAAACTGGTTCAGGGTTTGCATTTTTGAGTAACATTCCTTTGTCTACCTCAAGCTCCTTGTTCAATTCATGCTCAAGGTGTACTTGGCAGTACTTTTATAATTACAAAGGTATTAGGCTTTTGTAGGAGAAAAATGAAACTGTTTTTTTGCTAATTAGCTAATCATAATTTCTTCAGGGAAATAGTCTTCTACTAGAAAAACAATAATTTGCAGAGGCAAAGGATTCTGTAGAAGTATGTTGATTATGTTATATTTTCATAAAAAACTCAGTGCATCTCCACAGACAATTAAGTCTATTCTTTGGTAGCAAGTCCACTTCTCTGCCTGGTTAACTCATATCCTTCCTCCCACCACTGCTTTTAGAGATACTATACAGTGAGGTGCCAGGAAATCAAGCAGTTAATGCACATGAACCTGTCAATTTCATTCTGAAAAGTTGAGAGAAGCTTCCATATCACTATTTCTCAATGAGATTTAATTAATTCAGTGGGGCATATTTATGTTTTTAAGGGAATATTTAACAATTTGGAGAAATTCTTATGAAGTAGATTTCTTACTTCTCCAGCTAATGAAATGCAATTGTAGTTTAGACTTCTGATGCACCTTCCCAAAGGACATATAGATCTTGTCAATGTTAGCCATTTAATAAAGACATGAGAGTGCTAAATTAAGGATACATGTATAATAATGATAGCTCTTCACTTCTTTCCCCATGTTCCTGACATAAAAAAACAAGAGATAGGCCCCATTTCTTTGCTTACTCAGAAAGAAGCTGCTTCCACAAAAGAGTTTCACTGAAGATGTCCACTTTTCCTCCTTCCTAACCCTATGTTTTTCACTGCCTCTCAGTCACTGTGTCTGGAGAGTGTGAAAATAACCTTGATAGTATCAAAAATAAAGAAATGCATGTTTTAAAACATTGTTCATTTAGTGTGGGACTCTGAGGACACTTGGGCACCTGAGCTGCTGGTAAAGCTGCCCTTTTACTGTACACGCTTACATCACCACCATACCTCTGAATTCTGAGGGTCAGAGACAGATAACAGTTGCAGTCCTGAATTTTCACATCAGGGCAGTATAGGGGGAAGCACAAGTGAATAGCAAAACAATACAAGAATGCCGGGGAGAAAAGACTCTTTGCAACATGTTCCTGTCTTTCCTGCAGGCATCACTTTCCTTAAGAGCATGGCTTTCTTTTGCTCCTCAACAGACCATGAGAGACAGCCCTGAATAGGGATACCCGGTATCTGAGCTGTCCCTTTTGAGCTGCTGTGTCTCTACTTCTCCCAGAACCTCAACAGCTTTGCAACACCTTCTGTCTTTCTATTCCTTGCCAGACTTACTCTTGCCAGTCCTTTATCCCAGCAGACTATCTAGGCAGACTAGCAGGTGCATTTCTGCATCCCACATATAAGCTCACCTGAGCAGCCTCTGGCAACTGCATTACGCTAAATGATCCATTCTACTGAGGCCTAGAAAAGTCAGCACAAGACAGAGGGCACCAACATAAGAAGGATATGGAGCAGTGAGATCAGAGGAGGGGCACAAAAATGATCAGAAGGCTGGAGCATCTTTCCTGTGAAGACAGGTTGAGGGAATTGGGGATGTCCAGCTGGAGGTTTCTCTGGGTAGACCTGATAGCAGTCTTCCAGTACCTAAAGGAGGCCTATAGGGATGCTGGGGAGGGGCTCTTCATGAGGGACTGTACTGAGAGGACAAGGGGTAATGGGTTCAAACGTAAACAAGGAAAGTTTAGATTGGATGTGAGGAAGAAATTCTTTAGTGTAAGGGTGGTGAGGCACTGGAATGGGTTGCCCAGGGAAGTTGTGAATGATTCATCACTGGCAGTGTTCAAGGCTGGGTTGGACATAGCTTTGGGTGGCATGGTTTAGTGGAAGGTGTCCCTGCCCAGAGAAAGGGGGTTGGAACTAGATTATCTTAAGGTCCTTTCCAACCCTATCTATTCTATGATTCTATGTTGTGACAGGACAAGGTAGAATGGATTTAAGCTGAAATAGGATAGAGTTATATCAGATATAATGAAGAAGTTCTTCATTGTAAGGGTGGTAAGACACTGGACAGGTTGCCTAGAGAAGCTGTGAATGCTCTGTCCCCGACAGTGTTCAAGGCCAGACTGGAAAGGGCTTTGAGCAACCTGGTCTAGTGGAAGGTGTCCCTGCCCACGGCAGGGGACTTGGAATGAGATGATCTTTAAGGTCCTTTCCAACCCAAACCATTCTATGATTCTTTGATGGCATAAAGATACAGTCTTGGAAAAGGAAGCAGTAGGTCATGTAGGCTTACTGAGGTGACTCCTCTAAACCATATGAGAAATACTTGGAAATGTAGTTCAGCTCTCTCACATTTTTATGTGAGAAAGCCTGGGGATGAGCATTCAAATCTTGCAAAGAGATGCCTTCGGGTTCAAGTGAAAATATGAGGCGTGAAGATGGGTTGAAAAGAAGCTGCTGCCTGGAGGAAAATAGTCACAGGATGGATAAGATTATGTCAGGTTCTGTCATTTTCTTTAGGAATAATCTTACCCTGTGAAAGATGTGAAGTTTATAGCAAAATCAGATAGGACGAGTATGTTCAACCTTGTGAAAAGATGTCTTCTTCAATGAAGTAGCAAAAAAAAAAAAAAAAGAAAGTTACCTTGGGTATGAGGAGAATAAAATCAAGACCCAGAGATTCCTTTCCCTGGAGAATAATAGGAGAAAAAAAACAGCTCTGCAGGAAAATGTTTGGCAGTTCTATGTCAATATTTTTAATAATACAGATTATAAAATAATTTATTATATAAGTGGCTATTTAAACTGACAAATCATTGCCATTTATTGTGAACACTGTATATACAACCATAAATGCACTGCCAGTTTGACTTTGATAGAATAATCAAGGCCTGAATTAATAAATGATGGTGAGAGATACAGTTGACTGACATGTCTTCCATTTTGGAGGCTGGTGTTAGCCAATTTGGCCTTAAGTGGAAGAGAGATCATTTCCAGTCTACATATCCATTCTGTTTTGTTATCAGATTGTCTACTTTTGTTTGAAGATCTGCATGAATTCATGATGACAGCTGACTCACACATATAGTAGACCAAGAAATATCAAGGAAATTAATGTTTGTCAGCAAAGTAACTAAAACATACAACTATTTAAATATTGATACTTTCGTCATATGAGCAGCAGCATATTTTTTAATGAGTCTTTTCCTTTTAACAGTGATTCTAGAATGCTTAAAATCTTGTTGGTGACCAGTATTTCGTCTACCATGGACCTGTCTTCAAAACTCTAGATGTCAAAAGTGGCATGAAGGAGACGCAGACATTTTTTTTGCCCACCTTGTTAAAAGTGAATTATAACCAAGAAATTGCCTGCTGCATGCTCAGCAGTGATACTGTTGGGCTTCTGCAAGCTCTGTTAGAGGCTTCAGGCTTCGGCTGTGGGCAGGAGGGGCACAAGGTGGAATGTTGTGGGCACTTGCTGAAGGCTGAAGAGAGCTGGAGGTATCCCTGCAGCAGGGCATTATGGCAGCAGCAAAGAAGATTCCTTATTACATAGAGGTGCAATAACCCTCTGATTTCTACTGTGCCAGCTTACTAGAACTGCCCGGTGTGACAAAGCTGCTCCAGCTTTCCTTTGTTTGCCTGGCACTTCTGCTGAGTGCCCTGTGATGTGCTCTCCAGAAGTACAACACCAGTGCATGGCCCAGGTTTTTCAAAACTTGATTGTGCAATAGGCGCAGCAACACCCAGGCTGTGAGGAACTGAGGGAGCCCACAGCTGCTCATACCAGCAACCAAATGAATGGGGTTCTCTATCAAATGATCCAGTATTGCTTCAGAGATGGAAAAGTTATGCAGAGACAATAAGGTATAACAAAAATCCTAGTGCTTCCTAGTTCAGTAGCAGCTGCTATTAAGATACGGCTAATGCATGTAGGGACACATTTCCGAAGTGCTGAAAAGAATAAAGAGATGGTCAGTTTCCTCATCTTTATAAGGAAGAGAATATACATTATGACCTATGTATCATTTCTAAAAGGGAAAATGGGCTTAGACACCTGTTAGTAGCATTATGATTTTATAGATTGTATTTATTCTTGAACCTTGTTATTTTATTGATGTTATTGCACAGAAATTATTGAAGAGAGTTTTATATAGAATGAGAAGCTTCATGCTTAATTTTTTGGAAAGGTTTTCTGAACTCTATTTTGCAGTTCATGAGCAGGAAAAATGGACATGAAGGTTTGAACTGAGGAGCCAAGCCTCTGAGTATGCCTAAGAAATTCTTTCTCCTTTGGAGCTGTCATATGAAAATAATTTTAACTAAACTGCTTTTTTTATGGGAGTTAGATTCAATGACATCGAAAAATAATTAATTTATGTTTTCTTCTGACATTTCAAAGAAAATGAACTTTCCTTCAATCTCTGTGTAAAGATTTTCAATAAAACTAACGCCCAAATCCATAATTATGTTTGTCATTTGTCAAAAAGTCAATTCTTCCTTGTTTTGGGGTTGATTAGAGTTTAAATGTTGCCAGCCAACCAACCAGCCAACCCAGCTAAAGAAACCATTTAGTTTCGTATGCTTAACTTGGAAGAGTAGCAGGAAAACCATTTGGCATGTAGCTCAGTGGTAAAAAATAAATGCTAATGAATGGAGTAGAGTTTACTCTCTTCTCACATGCTGCACACGTGGCTGTTGACTTTTCTCTTTCCTGTTACACCACTAGCATATCTTACCATTACAGAAATTATATAGTATCAGATTCTGTTAAAACCGTACATTATTTGCACATCACGGGAATCCTCTTCCAAAATTACCCTTTTTTTTTTTCCCCTTGTAAAATATCACTGTGCATTTGTAACTGTGTAACCACAACACCACAACACTGACAGATTAAGTTAGTCTTGAATCTAATCCTTCAATAGGTGTTAGGATGATTATCTTAAAAGATATATGACTTGAAGAGCTGCTATTAAAGTGAAAGATTCATTGCTATCCTGATCCAGGACTACTGTTCTTTCATTTCCTAAAAGGGCTTAAAAGCAACTCTTCTGATTAAGCAGATCATAATTTGAACTTTATTGACAGTAACTTAGATGAATATAAACCTGTAAAAATTAAGAAAACTGTATTCAAATATTTTCCTAACTGCTATTGATTTTAGGCTGCTGTATCTTCAAGTTAGAAAATTCTTTCCAAGTAGAGTTGGGGCTGTTCAGCCTGGAGGAGAAGGCTGCGTGGAGAACTCATAGCAGCCTTCCAGTATCTGAAGGGGCCTATAGGGATGCTGGGGAGGGACTCTTCATGAGGGACTGTACTGAGAGGACAAGGGGTAAGGGGTTCAAACTTAAACAGGGAAAGTTTAAATTGGATGTGAGGAAGAAATTCTTTAGTGTAAGGGTGGTGAGGCACTGGAATGGGTTGCCCAGGGAAGTTGTGAATGCTCCGTCACTGGCAGTGTTCAAGGCTGGGTTGGACATAGCTTTGGGTGGCATGGTTTAGTGGAAGGTTTCCCTGCCCATAGGAGGAGGATTGGAAGTAGGTGATCTTAAGGTGCTTTCCAACCCTATCTATTCTATGATTCTATGATACACTCTTGACTTTCAAAGCGCAAAAACATAGCATGTTTTGTATGCTCTGATATTTTTTATTGTTTTGAGACTTCAAAGAGGTTTATTTAGAAAGATTTTGTTTAAATTTTAAAAACTTAGGCAACTCTAAAATATATGGTGGGGATATCAAGCTTTTCTGGTTGTCATTAATACTGATCCACACATATTTTATTGCATTTAAGAGAGATATTTTGGGTTATCTTGTGCTTCTGAGCTCCTACAAAAAAGCAGAGTAAAAGTCAACACCCTTGAAGAACACTGGTGTGTCTCGAAGAGGTGATATTTTTCATCTTATTCCTTGCTTATGCTTGGAGATACAAAGTCACAGTATTTGCTTGTAAGGCAGCACCATTTTGCCCAATGCTTGCTAGGTAGAAAGCAAGTTACTAGCTGCTCTGAGGTGCAAAGCTGCCACCACTGCTCAGACTCTTCAGTCTCTGTTATCATGTAGCCTGGGCACACCAGGAGCAGGAACAACACAAAGAATAGATTAGAAATTACAATTCCTAATACATGATCAAATGTGCCAGGGTTAGGCTCATCTGTAAATGCTACTTTTTCTGAGAAGACATGTATAATGTACATGGCACATAGTCAAATAAAAGACAAGTTTTAGTCATTGCATCTTGTATCTTTGTTGCAACTGCTTTTTGTTTCTGTGAAAACTATAGCACGTTCAACTTCACATGGTTTAGAAAGGTATGATAAGTGATGCATATAAAATTATTTGTTTTCTTCTCTTGCTTCTAATGTCAATATACTGTGTGAGGGAGGAAGCTGAGAGGAAATTGAATTTTTCCTCTGAAAGATCATAAATCTAGATCTGTTACTCATTAATGAACTCCATAGATCTTAATAGATTTGCTGCATAGAAAAAGATACAGTAAAAAGTCAGGAAGGCATGCAGACAGCCCACAATCAAAGGTATGATCACTGAATTCTCTCCTTTAACTTTTTAAGATGTATGATAGCCGTATTGAAAAAGTAGAAAAATGTGGTTGGAATCAAGCCTACTTGGTCTGCGTTCATCAAATTAGTAGCAAAACCATAAATATTTTCCATTTAAGATATTTCCTCAGAGGAATAAAACCCCTCTGCCTGTTAAGATTAGTTTGGTGATAAAGTTTGCCTCCTCACTGCTGTATCAGCTGCTGGATTTGTGAGAGCTGGCACATAGCCCATGGTCTTTTTTGTGAATGCCACTGAAAGAAATCATCATAAAGACAAAGCAGTTCTGTACAGATTCGCACATCTCAACAAAAAAAAAATAAAACAATCTAGAGTTTCAGGCTATAAGTAGCTATTTAAATAAGCTGCATAATATCTACAATCGTAAAATTTCAGGATGTCCTATCACTGAGAATTATAGCCTTGGTGCCTGTGAAAATCACAGAATTATTTAGCTTGGAAAAGACCTTCAAGATCTAGTCCAACTGCAATCCTTTTGGAACTTCTAAAATGCCATAGGATAATCTTGCTTGAGATATAGTTGGAGAAACTGCATTTTTTTTGCATTTTGTTAGGAGGTACTGAAATAATTTGAACAGAAACAAACAGGAGGAGATGAACTGCAGAATGCTGCAAGGTAACACCAGGGTCTTTTTATTTTAATGTATCATGTGAATCTAACTGAGCTGTTATTAGTAAGGCAATGGAAAAACAGATTTTTCCTGCATCTCATCCAACAGGCACAGGCTGGAACAACTGAAATTTCTAACCCAAACATGGTCTATTCTTGATGGTAGCCCACTTAATTAGTTTTCACATCAGTACATTTCAGCAATGACAGTGAAAACTCTGCCGTATTGCACTTGGGTTTATGCCCAACAGCAGAGGAGGCAGAGTTATGGAAAAAAAATGTATCTCATACATTTGATGATACCCAAATTGCTGCTAGCACTGGATAATGGAGGCATGTATGAAACAGCACTCTGCAATATGTATGATATCTGCTTCAAGTAAATAGGTGTTGCCTAGTCTCCAGTGGCCAACAGCTGCAGGGCAAGTAGAAGGGCACAAGTAGAATTCACCTAATGCCTCAACAAATCCTGTGCTTTATTTTAATCAGAGACTTAATGCTAAGTCAGAAATAGACTATTTCAGTGCCTAAAGCACACCTATTTTTTATTTTTTTTTGAAGAAGAGTGCCAAAGATGAAATAATCAAATACTATGACGGATCTTACAACCTAGTCAGATAGGGGCTCCCAGCTCTCTCCTGCTGTGCAGTGAAGGAATTAGTTGTTCTGTTGCTACCCAATGAGAAGGCTGCCTTGAAATGTCAAGATATTGTTATTTCTTTTTCTCTTGTCCACACTTAGAGCATATCCTATTCACACGATAGTTTAATTAAGTTGGAGTTGTAGCACCAAATATACAATACAAGAAACGTGTCTGGTTTATATGAACAAGTAGATCTAATTTCTTAGTAGCAGGACAGGACATACAGGTGTTATAAAACCAGTGGACATTTTGAACATATGGTGTGTCTCATATTTTCTTTTCTCCTGTAGTGCAAGATGTAGCCTTTGATTTCTGCTTCTAGCTTAGCCTGATCATAATGGTTTCATCCTCTCATTCCCATCTGTGATCCTTCTTTCTCTTTGTTTCTATCATCAGTTTGCAGACAAAAAGCAGAGCTGAAGTATTGTTGTAGTGTTGATTTACACTTTTAGTCTTTGCTCCTTCTTCTTCATTCCTCAACTTCCAGAACTTTGTACTGTTTTGCAATTTCTAATTCATCTTGATTTTTCTTTTTCGTAGTTGAGCTTTGCACATCTTGACCTCAAAGTCCCAGTCATTTGCCAGCAACCCTTTTTCTGCTCCTAAGGCTCTTTTCTTATATCTGACCTTGGGTTTAGGGGAGAATAGTATGAAGGGACAGAAATGAAGGCAGAGAAGAGGACAATCTCAGGTTTTACCTAAAGGTTTTTAGTTTTTGCTTCATGTACAGGTTAATTCTGTACTGATCAACATAGATAGTTGATTAAAATAGATTAAAATAGCAAGCAAACAAAATAAAAAAATAGGAATACCAGAATGTGTGATTATTGATTGCTCAGTTCTGATTTGCCCCTGGTTATAATAGTACCTCTACATATAAGATGACATTAGATGTTATCAGTCACTATTTTTAGATTGAGTGCATCTTTCATTTAGTGGTCTTAGATGCATTCCTTATCAAAATTACCTCTTAAATATCTTTTTCTTCTTTGGAGTAGTTTTACAGTCTTTCTAGATCTGCTTTTATTTTAAATAAAAATAATAATAAAAAAAAATTTTTTTTTATTGTTACATAGTTAGGCTATTTGGATACAAAATTCCTTGCAAGGATTACTTTCAGGCAATTAAATGCTACTCTGATGGAGCTGTCTATTAAAGTTTAGTTACGCTAACTGACCTTTTTAACAGGCTGCTTTACTCACATTTCAAATATGGTTAAGAATGTTATATTAAAATAGTTCCATTGCAAAATGGGGTGGTATAATTGATGATATGTGAATAACAACCTTGTCACTTTAACTGAAATATTAATTTGTGCAGCTTCTGTACATGTCTCATGAAAACTGGTATTCTAAATTCCAGCCAGTTAAAGCAGCACTTATTTTTCCATAGGTGAAAAACAGGTGATGCCTGATGAAATTCATAATCAATCTGAGTGTATTTAATTCATGCTGAATAATCAAAGGCATAATATCCTAAGCCATGCATGTGTGAGTGTGAATAAAACTTTATTGCTCAGACCCCTTAGCTCCTCATAAGATGCTAAGATCTAGTTTGCTCCATTATGACTGAGTTGCACAGAGGTTTCTAGTATATTTCATTTTCAAAGACTCCACATTACTTGTTCTCTTTCCTTTGGGTAGATTTATTCTAGTAAATTTGGTCAACAAGCTTCATCCTACCTCTTTTCTCAATAGCTTTTAATTTGTCATCTGAATATCATAAGATGAATAATTGTCTATCACTACAGTAGCAGGTAATGTGCTGGAGAGTTTTCAAGCAGCTCAGAAAAAAACCTCTGATTTCACTCCCTTTTAGGAGAAGAAAACCAAAGACAAAACCTTGGCAAAGATTACTGTAGAAAGTGTGCAAATTTTTCAGTTAGGGAAACTGTAACACAGAAAAGATTGAGTGACTGCAGAGTTAGAAAGAGGTAATATGGGAGAAAATGGAAATCCTGCAGTTGTTAATCAAAGTCTAATTTGTTACTGGTTCCACTTCTCTCTGTAGTTCCTTTTCTCTTAAAACTGACAAAGTAAGGGTTAAAAATTAACTTTCCATTAAGATGAATAAGAGATGATCATTTACCATCTCATGGGGTTTTTTGTTCTGTTTGAGGATTTAGTAAGATATCGCAAGAAAATTCATTTTCCTTTTCTGTAGTTACATAGCACACACTACAGTTCACTACAGGCTAACATCGCATCTAACCTAGAACATAAATGTTAAAAATATTTTTATAGTTTTTTAACCCCATTTTCTTATTCACTCTTCTTACTTAAGCTTTCTTAAACCATTTCATCTTCATCTCTTCCTTTTACCAACATTACTGATAAACTTGATTTGTGGGGGTTTACAGGTCTTTATTGAGCTATGTGGAGAAATTGAAAAATTGGGAAATGAATCTCAGGCTTCTCACTATTTCTGAGTATACATCGTACATATGTACAGTGTATACTGGTGGGGATTAATTTACTTTTTTATTTTAAAAAACATACATTCAACTGCCCTGAACATGGAAACAGCAAAACAGAAAAAGGAAAAAAATAAATTTAAAAAAGTGCTACCAGAGACCTGAGTGATTGTTTTTTGCTGAATGATTGCTAGAGTCCTAGAGTCTATAGGAGAGAGCATTTCCCCAGAGGGCCATCAATAAAAAGTACAGATAACTCTTGTGGTGATAACAACCACCATGGAACCCTCATGTGCAGGGCGCAGTGCTTTTCATCAAATTAAACGTTAGCTGCACTGTTGTGTGTGGGATACCAAGTCATAAGAACTTGGGTGACAAAAACTAATGTTTTTTTCAGGGTCACCCAACAGTTATGGGCTAACCTGAGACCACATTCAGTACAGGTGCTTCATCAGGTGTGTGCCTAAATGTCTTGCTAACTGTTCAAGTACACAAGCCTGTCGATAAATTCCAGTACTTCATTGGAAAGTGATCCTAGCGCACTTCCTGCAGAACTGCGCAGGTGGTACAACAGAAGTCTACAAAGACACATTATGAGATTAATTTGCCATAGTCATTATGTAGGGTTTGATGGGTAAAATAATTATTGAGATATTGGATAGTGAATAAAGTGATTGATTCCTAGTGAATATGTACTATTTTTTTCCTTTTAAGATTCCCTGTGGGAAGACTTTCACATACTATTTTTTGTTGGTTTTATTTTTTAAACCAAACATAAAAATATCAAATAATTTAGTAATGCTATCTTTCTTTTTTCTGTATTTTTTTAACTTTCCCTTTCTCCCTTTCTACTGTTTGCTACTGTGTATTATAGCACTGTAGTGCTTTTTACTTCCTCTTTTACTTTGCCTATTTCAACTAATTCTTCAACTGTAGAAAAGTTGCAGAATGCTTCAGAGAATGGAACTGTGGAAGAGAAAAGCATTTTTTCACCACTTAGATTTGGCACATGTTGATACAACTCATTTATCGTACAGTTTTTTCTTCCTCCCCTGTCATACACCAACACGTGCAAAATGTTTCAGAAAGAATTTCAAACAATGATTATAGGGAATAGAATATTCCATATCTCAGGCTGTGATAACATGTGACTTCTAAAGTAGAGGTTTTTTACTCAGACCTGGCATCTTATTTACAGGCATTTATACTGCACAAGTACTGCATTAATTACAACCACTCACAGATATAGGAAAACGAATATTCTTCGTATTGTGAGGAAGTTAAAGTTTAGATCATCTAAAAGGTGATGTGATAGCTCTCTTTATTGTGTAATAACAGCACAGATAGTTCTTCCTATTGTGTCTAGTGGTAGCTTAATTTCATGGTCTACTGTGTAACTAGACTCTATGGACTACTAGAAAGCATGTAAATTATTGGTGTCAGCATGTTCTTAATACAGACATTTATAGAGAAGGAATTACTTGGGAAAACAATCATTCCCTTCTATTATCATGAAGGCAAATTTATTCTCTAAGGCATAACTTTGGAAACACAATCCTGAGCTTAAGTCAGAACCATGCACCCCAGTTTTTTCACTTGCTATCAAGAAGGCATGGCTCTCACATTATCCAGGGACCCTCTGATCTACAAATGGAATCTATTAATCACAGAATGGTTGAGGTTAAAAGGGACCTCTAGAGGTTATCTGGTCCCAAGCAGGGCCACCTAAATCAGGCTACTCAGGACTAAGTGAAAATGGAGTATCTCCAAGGATGGAGACTCCACAATCTATATGGGTAATATGTGTCAGTGCTCCATCATCCTCACATTAAAAAAAGTGTTTCCCGATGTTCTGACAAAACCTCCTTCCTATGTTTCAGTCTGTGCCATTGTTTTTTGTCTTGTCACTGAACATCACTGGAAAGAGCCTGACTCCATCTTTTTGCAACCTCCCACCATGTATTTATGTACATTGGTGAGATCCCTTCTGAGTTTTCTCTTCTCCAGGCTGCACAGTCCCAGCTCTCACAGCTTTTCTTCATAGCAGAGATGTTCTAGTACCCTTGTCAACTTGGTAGCCCTTCACTGAAATTTTTCAAGTACATCTATGTCTTTTTTGTACTGGAGAGACCAGAACCGGGCATAGATCTCCAGATGTGTCTTCCATAGTGCCAAGTGCACAGCGCCAAGTGGAGGGAAAGGGTCACCTCCCCAACCTTATGACAACACTCCTCTTAATGCAGCCCAGGATATCATCAGCTTTTTCGATTCTAGGGCACATTCTGAATTAAAAAAAAAGGCATGCAATCCTTTTTTTCCATGTCTCATGCAACCTGGTCCCTCCACTTGTTGACAAGTGAGTATACTTTTTCCCTAGTCTTCTTTTTGTCACCTATGTGCTTGTAGAAGCCCTGTGTGAGACATGAGCTAAAACACACTAGATTCCTTCTGCAGTATTTTGGGCCTTACTGCAAAACACTGCTTCCAAATTCCTCACTCTCTCCCCTGCCCAACACTGATTTACCACATTCTAAGAACAAGTCTAAGTTCTAGTGCCTTTTTTACTGCATGATGCCAACAGGGGATGTAATAAAGCCCAGAAAAAGACTCATCCTCTTCTGCTCCTCTTACTGTGTAAGCATAGAGACTGGGAAAACCTGCATCTCTACTCGCATAAAATTGCCTTTAAATTATTCTTTATGGCTTATGCAGAGAAGCCCTAACTCAAAAGAACTGGCAGTGAAAAAAAAAAGATGTATCTTGCTAAAAAACTTTAATTCAGCTGAAACCTGGCTGCTTTTTAATGCAATCCTGCCTAGGACTCTTTTTTTTTTTTTGCTAGGACATGATCAACTTAGTTAAGGAAGTCCTTGCTGAGCAGAGGTGAAAGAGTTGTCATTAACTACCTTTTAGCAGGATGGCTCCAGCTAAAGTGTGTCCTTGGCTTCTTCCTTCCAAGTCCAGGAGAAAAAATTCTGCAGTTCATGTTGCAAGTTTTTAGCAATGTTTGGCCTAGTGGAAGTGTGTGAAATAAGGTGCGTCTTGGTTAACTAAGAAATTGATTTCATTAGCTAGAATAAATTCTTGCTTAGAAAAAAAAAAAAAAAACAAACAATAAAAAAGAATAAATATTTATTGGCTGGCAGGTATTTTTGGTGTTTGCTAAGAAGGCAGGGAACTTTCTGTCTCATTAACTTTGTGCGTAAGAAGATCATGAATACAATTGCATAAGATGTGATTTTCTAACTAACTGAAATGTAAGTTCTCAGTGGTATAGATGTCTATCTGAAGTATGAGTCAAAAGATAAACTTCAGCTTTATCTACCAGAACACCCCTACCTGTCAGTCTTGCTGGGGAAGACTGTGGGCTGCTGACCTGCCTGTTTTTCATAGCAGTGTTTCTGAAATCTGGGGTCCATAGATCTTTGCCTCTAGGTACAGTTGCATCTGTATTTGTCAGAATAAGGAACTTGAATGTGCAGCAGCTCTGGGGACCCACATCCTATAATCATTGAACTGCAAAATGAAAAATAAATTACTTAGCAATAGACCACGACAGAGAAACTGGACCAACAGCAGGCAAGCTGCGTTCTACTCACTGTCTTTTCTCACTGCAGTAACTGCCATCGTCAGAAGATTGAAAAAAAAAGACTGCTGGGTGTAATAGAGAACTTTTATTGTACTTAATAAGAAGCAAAGAACAATAAAATGACCCATTTAGACATGTACATGAGGAAGAATGTTGGACTCTGAGGTGGGAACAATCCTGCACATAAAAAAAGATGAAAGTTTAACATCAGAGAACTGAGAGTCAAAACCCACTAGATGGTTTTAGTGAGACTTTATAGATACTAACTCTCAAAATACTATAGTATCAGTTAATTATATCACTAGCAATGAATTCTAAGATAAAAGTACAGAACAATGTAAATATAAAGTCCCATCCAGTCATTACAGAAATACACTATTCCATATACAATGAAATTAACATAATTGCATCTGGATGCTTTAATCATCCAAATGCTATATGATGACTTTTCCATTTTTCCTTTCTACTTTCCCTTTTCTTTTATATTTTTTTTTTTCCCTGAAGTGTCTGTCAAACTCCAAAGAAGGTTAAGGAAGCTTCAGCATCCATGTACCACCTTAGGCATCTGTTCCCTGTCCCTGTCATGGCTTTTGTAGAGCGTAAATCTGATGAAACAAACACCTGTCACAGATAAACTTTTACCTATTGACCTATCATAATTTCCTTAAAAAAACCCAAACCTATTCTTTATCTTTTCTCTGTTACTCTGAAGTAATGGTTCAAATCCCAACAAGAGACATTGAGTTAATTGTAGTCTGAATATAAGGTATAATTTTTCTTTTTAACTATCTGGATGTAAAGAGTTTATTTCTACTCCAGGGAATGCTATGCAGTCTGTTGTTTTGTGGATTTTCATATGCCATCCTAAAAAATCCATTGTCATGTCCTGAAATCACTGTGTGAAAATACTATGGCATTTCCTGTAAGTGGAGGATTTGTTCCAGTACCTTTGTGGAAAGTTTCTCTATTGCTACTAACAGCTCTAAATGGGCTGTTTTTTCACTTCAGAACTGCTGCTTCACAACTGTGTGATAAACACTTTCCTACACTGAAGGAAACAGGCTGCTGAGTTGTCTAGTACCTAACGATAATACTTGTAAGAGCATGTTTTAATTATCACATATAAGGCATTTCTAACAATGATAATGATGTAAAACTTGTTCTGAATACATAGTACAGCATGTTACAAAATTACTAATTTGAAAACATAAATAACAGTTTTATAATATGATAAATCTAACACTATACTTTTCTCCAACCAAATCTCACTTATTTATGAAGAAAATCTTAGAGATAACTGATGTCAAATATTATCAAATAATAATGGTAAAATGCAGGTGGCAGAATCAGTCACAATGCTATTTTAGTTGGTCAGAAATATCTAGATAAAAAAGCTCTTAATTTAAAATTCAGATAGCAAATATAGTAACTTTCTGTAGGTATGCATGCATGCTATGTATATACCTACACATACATGCCAAATAAGTGTCCAAAGAAGGACAACATAGGTCATGAAGGGTCTAGAGCCAAAGTCTTATGGGAGCAGCTGAGGAAACTTGGGCTATTTAGTCTGAAGAAAAAGGAGGCCTAGGGGAGACCTTATCACTCTGTACAGCTACCTGAAAAGGGTTTGTAGTGAGGCAGGTGCTAGTCTCTTCTCAAGTAACAGGTGATAGAACAAGAGGTGAGTAGCTCTGGAGAGGACAGCTTGGACACCAGAGTGAGATGAACAGAAAGAATGTAAATCCCTCAGATTGCAATAAGAACAGTCCAGTAACTAAATGCCGTGGTTTAAGGCCCTCAAGCAGTTCGTTCACTCACTCCCCCCTCTTTCTTCCCCCATTCCCCGGGGGGATGGGGAGGAGAATCGAAAGAAAGTAACTCCACAGGTTGAGATAAGAACAGTTCAGTAACTAAGGTATAACATAAACTGCTGCTGTTATTACCAATAATAATAATGACAAGAGAAATACAAGGAAAGAGAATACAATTGATCACCACTGATGCCCAGCCCGACCAAGCAGTGCACACCCATCCTTCCGGATCTCTGCCCTCCATTATTACATTCTGGGCAAGATGTACTGTGATATGGAATACTTTGGTTAGTTTGGGTCAGGTGTCCTGCCCCTGCTTCCTCACGGCTTCTCCTCCCCCCTGGAAGAGCATGAGGCTCAGAAAGTCCTTGGACAGATGAAAACATTGCCAAGCAGTAACTGAAAACACTGGTGTTATCAGCACAGTTCCCAGGCCAAAAGTCAAAACTACAGCACTGCACCAGCTACTAAGGAGGAGAAAAATGACTGCTACTGCTGAATCCTGACTCTAAGGTACCATGCAAAATTACTACTACCATCAATAATAATGATAAGGAAAATAACAAGGGGAGACAATATAAAACTAAAAGGGAAAAAAGAAAAGAAAACAGTAAGCAAAAGTGATGAGCAATACAATTGCTTGCCATCCACCAATTGATAACCAGTCACCAATTGATAACCAGTCTGACCTGAGCAGCAATCTGGGCTTTCTGAGTAACTCCCCTCTGTTTATATACCAGGCATGACATGCTGTGGTATGGAACACCCCTCTGGCTAGCTTGAGTCTAGTGTCCTGTCTCTGATTCCTCCTGGCTTCCTATGCCCCTCCTCCCTGGCAGAGCATGAGACTGAAAAGTCCCTGAAAGGAGTAAACATTACTTAGCAACAACTAAAAACATCAATATGTTATCAGCATTGTTATCAGTCTAAAGTCAAAAACACAGCAATGATCCAGCTACTAAGAAGGAGAAAAATAACAGTTATAGCTGAACCCAGGACACCCAGTTAGAATTAAATCTGGCAAGAGATGTGAAATACAACAGGAAGGACCTCTACAGGTATGTAGCAAACAAAAAACAGACTAGGATAATGTGGGCCCTCTCCAGAAGCTATCAGGAGAATTGGCTTCCCTGCATGTGGAGAAGGCTCAGGTTCTCAGTGACTTCTTTGCCTCTGTCTCGCCAGCAAGTGCTCTGACCACACCAATCAAGTCATGGAAGGCAGATGCAGAGTCTGTGAGAATGAAGACTTGAGACCCACTGTAGGAGAGGATTTGGTTCAAGGTCATCTTAAGAACCTGAAAGTTCAAGTGCATGGGACCTGATGAAATCCATCCAAGATGAAGGACCTGGCGAACGAAGTTGCTAAGTCACAGGCTACTATATTTGAAAAATCATGCCAATCAAATGAAGTTCCTGATGACTGGAAACAGGGAAATATAACACCCATTTTCAAGAAGGAAAATGTTCCCTAGGAAGACCCAGGGAACTACAGACCAGTTCGTCTCACCTCTGTGCCTGCCAAAATCTTGGAGCAGATTCTCCTGGAAAGTATGCTAAGGCACATGAAAAACAACAAGGTGGTTAGTGACAGCCAGCATGACTTCACCAAGGGAAAATCCTGCCTGACCAATTTGGTGGCCTTCTACGATGGGGCTACAGAACTGATGGACAGGGACAGAGCAGTTGATGTCATCTACCTGGATTTGTGCAAAGCATTTGACACTGTCTCGCATTATATCCTTGTCTCTAAATTGGAGAGACGTCAACTTGATGGCTGGACCACTCTGTGGACAAAGAGCTGGCTGGATGGCCACATGCAAAGGGTTGTAGTCAATGGCTCAATGTCCAACTGGTGACTGCTAATGAGTCATGTCCCTCAGAGGTTGGTGTTGGGACAGATCCTGTTCAGTAACTTTGCCAGTAACAAGGACAGTAGGATTGAGTGTGCCCTCAGCAAGTTTGCTGATGACAACAAGCTGTGTGCTTTGGTTGGTACACTAGAAGGAAGGGATGGCATCCAGATGGACTCGGACGCTCTTGAGGTGCCAACCTCACGAACAACTTGAAATGCAAGGTCCTGCACCTGTTTGGAACAATCTCAGGCACAGCTAAAGATTGGGTACAGAAGTGATTCAGAAGGACTTGGGAGTATTGGTCGATGAGAAACCTAACATGAGCCGGCAGTGTGCACTTGCAGCCCAGAAGGCCAACCATATCCTAGGTTGCATCAAAAGGAGTGTGACTAGCAGGTCGAAGGAGGTGATCCTACCCCTATGCTCTCATGAGAACTCTCTTGGAGTATTGTGTACAGTTCTGGTGTCCTCAACATAAAAAAACATGAAACTGTTAGAACAAGTCCAGAGGAAGGCCACAAGGATGGTCGGGTGTTGAAGCACCTCTCGTATGAAGACAGACTGAGAAAGTTGGGGCTGTTCAGTCTGGAGAAGTGAAGCTGCATGGAGATCTCATAGGAGTTTTCTATTATCTGAAGGGTGACTACAGGTTTGATGGAGAGGGACTCTTCATTAAGGACTGTAGTGATAGGGTAACAGGGTAGCGAGTTCAAGACTTAAACAGGGCAAGTTCAGGTTACATATAAGGAAGAAATTCTTTTCTGTGAGGTTGGTGAGACATTGGAACAGGTTGACCAAAGAACTGGTAAATGCTCCATCTCTATCATTATTGAAGGCCAGGTTGGACAGAGCTTAGGGCGACATGGTCTAAGGTGAGGCATCCCTGCCAAAAGCAGAGGAGTTGGAACTAGATGATCTTAAGGTCCTTTCCAAACCTGACTATTCTAAGATTTTATGATTCGATAAGAGGAAGTGGCCTCAAGGATATTGGGAAAAATTTCACCACTAAAAAGGTTGTTAAGCATTGGAATAAGCCGCCCAAGGAAGCACTTGAGTTACTATCCCTGGAGGTATTTGTGTCCCTAAGAGACATGGTGTAGTGGTGAACTTGACAGTGCGAGGTTAATTTTTAGTCTTGATCTTAAAGGTCTTTTCAAATCTGAATAAATCTATCATTTTATCATTCTGTCATTATATATATATTAGCTTCAACATAATCATTTTTTAATAAGGAGTTTTCTTGCTGTCACAATCAAATGGCAGATAACCACTCTGGCAGTGAGAGCAGGATATAAGTGAGTTCAGTTTCTTTCTGAACACAGACTACACACCTCAGCTCATCAATAATGGACTTGATCCATTAATTAGTTATTCTCAGGGCTGTTTTGGTAGAAGGCTTATCTCTCTGTTTCTTTATTAAATCTAATGTACTTTGTAACAATAAAATAAATATTCATTGGTCTAAAAAGAGGAAGTGCAATTTACTCTGCAGTAGACCTTTGGCATATACAGATCCAGAAAGACCCAAAATCAAGAGATCGTAGTACACCCATGTAAAGCACCTTTAAGTTCATGTTTGCTGCAAACTATTCATTACACATCTTCATAAACTGCAGTGAGCTGGAGCAGTTACTTTTCTACTTTCCCTTTCCCTTGCTGACCTAGTGCCTACAAGGAGGTAGCAGCACCTGAAACTGTGATTCCAAAAGCCCTTTTTACAAATAGGAACTCTGAAAATTAAGATGAGACAGAACCAGCCTAATGAAAACATCAGTATCCCTGGAAACACAAAAAAACATTATTGGTTTTATCCTTTTACTATGAGTTTGGAGAAATTATAAGCATGTCAAAGTATAAAATGTTTAAATATATCCCATTAAGAGAGGATAATACCAATCTGCTATGAATGAAGAATAAAGTGTTCACTTTTGCTTTTTCCTGAGCAAATTACAATTTCTGAAAATCAGGGATGATTAAACATGCAAACTGAGAAAACAGCATTTGCAATCCCCTTTGCTCTTTTTTAAAAAGAATTCAAAGCACTGAAATAATGATGTGCTAAGCAACAGAAGTGGCATTTTTCTCTACCACTACATCTTGTAGTCTGTAATTTTCAGCCTGCTCAGGGACTCTTGATCATGTAAACTAAATTGAACTATTGCATGAACGATTTAAAACGTATGGATGCTTTTATCCAAGGCTGAGTAATCTAGTTGAAACACCCTAAATTAGATCACTTTGCGACATCCTCTCTACCTTGGGTATTTGCATTTCCAAGTCAATCAGGGATTATACTGGAAATAGTCTGGGGAAAAGGATGGAAAATAATAGATTATGTACTATGTAAAAATTGCCAAAAGACATATCTGAAAGTAGGTCTCCCTCCCTGCCCAAAAGTGCAGAATGTACCAAGTATTTCCAGAGGATGTCCATATGTACAGCAGCTCACATACTGAACCAATAGCCTCCTCTTACATCCCAATTGGCTAGCAAAATCCAGCAAGATTATTTTACTTGCAATAATTTTCCTTAATTACAGTTCCCATTTACCACATACAGTATAAGAAAAAAAAAAAAAAAAAAACACCTCCAAGCCACCACCAACAAAATCCCCAAACAAACAAAAAGCCCCATAAAAAGGCAAACCACAAGACGCATTTGTCATTCATCTGTATTTGGACATAAAGAAACTAAAGCAAGAGTTGGGTGTGAGTTACCTTGTATCTTTTTGCCTCTGCTGCCTTTGTTTCTGTTTAATTTTATACTGATTTCACCAGTACTACTGCACTAGACATTGTGAATTTTTGTGTCCATGGACTTCCAAGACAATGTACCAGATTAGGAGAATGTTTCCATGATGTGTGAGCAAAATGATAACATCTGAGTGAGGGGAAGTATGCAGCAGGCTACGTATGTAACTGATAATAAGCAGCCACCTACAGGACAAAAAACTTTCTTTCAGCAGCAGAAAATCATCTCTATTAAAGGTCAGAAAAAAATCATGTCAGAAACAATGGGAGTACTTTGAAGATGCTGAGCAACAGAAGGTCTCTTAAGATGAAACTCTTCAGTTTCCTGCAATCTTTCTTGGTGTAAATTAACAGTATTTGGTAATATTGCATGTAGATGTATGAAAATAAAGGTGAGACAGAACCAGCCTACAGAAATCATAATTGCCTATGAATATTTTGGCTATGCAACAAGGAGAACTAAATCTATATAATTTATGTTATAAAGCAGAAGGAAGGAGGAAATGCATGTGCCTGTGAGCATATAGTACACTGACTCATGTTAATGAAGACTGGTGCATATCCCACCAGTATGTAGAACAAAGGGGTGTTTCTCTGCCTGGTACAGATTTTAATTTTCCCTCAATTCCACTGATGAACTGAAAAACCTGCAGAGTTCTGGCCAGCAATATTGTATCATATTAGCAAAAGGTTTTCTTACTATAAGGTTAGCCTCACTCTTATAAAACAGCCTGGTGATATGTGAACTACTTTGAACATCATTCTGTCTATTACTCAAACTTGAAAACTTGTTCACCTTCCTGTCTATATATCATTCATGCCACTCTATACAACAATTTCTAAATGCATTTCTTTGGTGCATTTTGGATTTCAGAATCAAAGCCTAAATTAAGTTTCAGGAGGTGAAAGACTCATACATTTAATCTACTACATAATTTGGCAGTGAGTTTACCTTTTCAGTCCCACATGCCTTCCCAGAAGATGTAATTACCAAGCTTGAGCCAGAGCCAGCTTGGGGAGGCTTAGTGGCCTGTGATAGGCAATCAATCAGGAGAGGCGAGATAATGGCAACTGCCACAAGTGAATCGCTGTTTCTGAAAACAATGTACTATTTTTTTGACTACACCTGTTGATATGAGGGAGAATCCAGAAATAAAACCAAACCAAAATAAGATAAATCACCTTTAGTAAGCTAATTAAAACAGCTTTAGCTCATACACCAATGCCTTCCTGACTCAGAAATAAATATCCTAAGCAGACCTTTCAGCCGGCAAATAACCCGTTTGTGAAGAATTTTATTGATATAGTTGTGGAAATTAAACATGCTGCAAACTAACTCAGAGTGGAGAACGTCATGGATTGGAACAGAAGGTAAACACAGCAATGTTTACATAGTCAGAGCACCAATTTATGTCTAAATTCAGCAGAATATTCCTTCCAAAACTGAAACTTTGGATGTTGCTTAATGTGTAATCGAAAATAGTCATCTTTTCTCCTGCTGCTTTTTATATAGTAGTTTGCTTCAACACATTTGCATTCTACTTGGATCTCCCAGATCAGCCCCAAGGTAGCCTGAGGATCATGCCTTCAGGGATTTGGAGAGAAGGGAGGAGTGGGCTCCTCTTCTACTTTGTTGCCATGGCATCTGGAAAATAATTGGCACATTATCACAAATGGTGGTTTTCAGCAGCTGTGGCAAGCAAGGATTATAGCCTTAGCAGAAATATTAGTTCCCCAACTGACATTTTCCAGAGAGCTTCACAGTGAGTGAGCAATATCAAAATATGGGCTTAGGAATAAGGCTCATGTTTTCATCTGGAGTGACAAAACTACTTCTGACATGCAAGAGAGCAGGGACTGGGCTTTCAGACAGCTTCTTTTTTCTTAACTAGGATACCCAGTGGTCACCACTGACATCTTACACAAGTTCAATTGTTCAAGTGAGTACAAATTCTGTTAGCGGGCCTGCTTTGTAAAGGAATATTTTCCTAACTGTTTCACAGTTGTTCTCAAGAATCTGTTTTGTGTGAACCCAGACTGCTTTAGATTGGTCACCTGTGTAAGAACTGTACTGCAAAATTCTCTGCTAGGGAGGGAGAATCCTGAAACAGTTTCAGCGTTGATCAAGTTTGGGTAATTATTCAAAACTCGGTTATCAATGTAAAATCAACACTATGGAGAATCAATGAAAGGATAAGCTCCCAGCTAAAGCCTGGATAAGAACATAATGCAAATAATCATTCAACTCATATGTCCATTTTATTCTCCAGTCTTTTAGTTTATGTTTTGGGGCTGGGGTTGGGTTTTTTCATTGCAAAGTCTTTGGAACTAGGGTCATAATATGTGTATGCGTGTTCTGACATTATTATCATAGTAACTAAACCTGAATATTAGTCTTGGCTAGATTTTCAGGAAATCCTGTCATCTCCAATCTCTCTGTTAGAGTGCTCTGCTTCCCCATTAGAAAAAGCAATCAAGACTGTAATAACTACATAGTCTGAAGCACACTAGTGAAAACATTTGAAAATATAATTTCATGTTTTCACATCTTTCTGTCCCACTCCTCAAGCTCTGAACAGAGCAACTGCAGGAGGATGGGAGAGAGGTGGGAAAGTATGAATCTACTCTCATCTGCCTTTCTTCTACCATTTTAATATAAGTTCACCTTACATGTTCCTCTGGGAAAGAGAGCAAGAGGTTCAAGTGAAATCAAAATGGAGTGGAAATGCAAAATAAGTTAGAATAAGGTGGACCATAGACAATAGCTAAAGTAGACTAAATAAAGAGGAAGGGGAAAGGTGGAACTGGAGAGAAAACAGAAAAGTGGACCAGACAAAACTTGGTGCAAACTGAGAAAGTGAACTGCAAATTTAAAGGTGGAGCAGTTGGGATGGAAAAAGCAATCACTAAAAGGATGAAGACTGTCTTCTCAGAGAAAAAAAAAAAAAAGCAGCAGAAAATTAAATCGTGTGTTTAAGAAGATTCATCAAACAAAGGTGTGGGATGAGGAGAACACAGGAAAAAGAAAATTAACAGCAAAAAGATTGGGAATGAAAAACAAAATTAAAGATGCCAAAGAATTGGAGATGGGAAACAAGGTAGTGTCAAGAGGAAAATGAGAGTATAGGCAATGAAGAAGAAGAAATTTCATAGGTAGATAAAAAAGTATAGAATAAATAAAAGTTATAATCATACATATAAAGAATGACCACTGAAGATGATGACTACGTGAATATGGCTTAAGTTTGTCCTAAGAGGAAGTAGTAGTTTTCCCATTGCTGGTCTTGTATCTGCTGAGAAAAGAAGAAAAAAGTTATAGTAGGGAAAACACATTTCACAGTGAAAAGCTATGTATAAGTAATAGAAATGGACTTGATGCCAAGATAGTTTGAAGAGAGGTTCAGATAGTTTGTTTTCTATGCTTCATCGTACTTCCTAATGTAAAAAAAGAAATCTATGGCTTTATTCTATAATCCTGATACATGTTCAGTAGAATCATGACCTGCAAATGATTTGAGTGAAATCAATAGGACTGCTTGCTGAGCAAGAACTTTATTGCTGCTTTGCCTAGTCAATGGCAGAATTCCCATTGCTTCCAACATAAAAAGATCAGGCAGTAAGATAATAGTTGCAAGAAAGAATGACAGAATTTTATATGATACATAATAAGTTGCCATGCACTGGGATGAGTGTATGGCAACATACTATGTTATGTATTAATGCAAAATATGAACAGCTCCTAGGAATGTTTCCCACTTCCACCACTAAGTGAAGATTCAAACCACTGCAAAAGAAATAGATATCAAATGAATACCTGCATTTTCAAAAATATTGCTTTTATAAACACCAGACAGACATTTTATCCAAAAGGTATAATTGATCTCACTGCTCTGGACTGAGAATGTTCATTTGATTAATCTGTAACTTTTTCTCCACTTGATTTAATAAATTGAGTATCAACTTACATTTCAGAGGTTCATTTTTGAACACACAAAGGCTAAAGGCCTGGAGTTTTGATAACACATTATCAAATTAGATTTGTATCCAAAAGATATGTTAGTTAAACCTAACTTTCAGACCACACCTCTAGAGTGGAAAAAAAAAAACCAACCCTGTAGGTTATTCAAGAAACAAATCAAACAGATACATAATGGTGAAACAGATAGTTCAAATTGCACAACTAAACAATAAAAAGAGATTGTAAAGAGTAAATAAAGATGTGTGTAGGCTCATAGCAGCTGGTAGTTTTCTGACTATCCAAATTAATTGTTTTTCAGTATCCATAGTATTAAATACTGAAAGTTCTGCTTTTAGTTAGAATTACTAGAAAATTGCACAAAAGGGAACACTTGGAATGATGAAGCAAGGGGAGGAATATGAGAACCAGTAACAAGAAAATTAATTATATTTTCATGTTTCCCATTTCTTTCACAAAATGACTCCTATTGATCTTCATGCTATTGGAAATCTATCCAAGCTCATGTTTGCTAACTGACAAAAAATAACACACAAGTAACTTGTTTCCCGGCAGATCTTTACTAAATAGGTCTTCTATAGCTATCAGTAATTTTATTTTACAGTCATTTTGCTTGAAATGAGCCAATACACTGCGGAGACACAGCCATGAGTGAAAATAACTTCATATATCTTCATATAGGGCTACAATCATGCACAAAATAGCAATCGGTCACAGTAAATCTAATAAAAGAAATAATGCCAGAAATGAATGTTGTGCTATGAATTTTGTCACACTGTCTGGGTTTGTGATTCAGTAGGATTTCACAAATTAAATTAGCCAGGGCCTAGTATAATAAAGTTGCATGCTTACAGCCAGATTAATTTACCAGATCCATCATGCAGGCATCTTATAGACCAGGTCTGGAATCCAGCCTTGCTATCCCAAAGCCACAAACCTCTTGAGCATACAGGGAGCTAGTTAGCTGCCTGCATCTGGAGATATGTATTTGTCTTCTCTGTAATCCAGCTACTCTCAGAAAAGATGAAGCAAAGTTTCAACCAAGTCTTCATTCAATTTGAATAAATATTATTATTATTATTATTAATATTTAAGAAGGGGTGTAAATGGAAGTGAGGCTCTTTTCAGTTTATTAAAAGACTACTGCTGTTGCACAGGCTGCAAAAGAGGGTGGTTGCAGTGGTGTCATCCTGGCTGACCACGACACCAGACCTCCAGAGCACTCCCACTACAGTCACTGGGGCTTAGCCCAAACCCCTTCTACAGTATCCTCCTAGGAAACAACATTGGGTCTCCCTAAATTTTGTCACAACAAGAAAAATTTGTTCTCAAGGACAAACTTGTTTTAGGCCAAGTACTTGACATGGTATTCCACTGCAAAATAGATGCATGAACTCTCTCAGAGGTATTCTGCATGAAATCAAAACAGACAGCATTTCGCTTCTTCATAAAATTGCCCTTCGGTTTACCCAGTGGCAATTTTCATCTGTATTTCAAAATTCTTCCAGCATCATCAGCTGAGAAAGCGTACAGCTCTCATCTTCTGACTCTTCCTGACAACGGACAGGCCCTACTTAATTTTATTGTTTGTAAGAGAAATGACAACAAGCATCTTGAGTACTGTTTGTCACCATCTTTTTCAAGTTTGGGATCCCTAATGACGTATTTTCTGCAGAACTATCTAATTTTTTGCAGTCCTGAAGTGTATCACACATGGTCTCGAAGCTGTGTAAGTTCTGTAGACAGTTTCTGTGTTATAGACAAAATATTCATGGCAGGATTGTAGAAGAAAAGAAATCCCATTATTTATCAACATCTTTTCCACAAGGTTCTCAAAGATAGTTAAGTATCTAAGTGTCGTGGTTTGAGGCTTTCAAACTCACGCAATTTCTTGCTCACTTACTTCCCCCTCTTTCTTCCCTCCCCAGTCCCAGGCAGATGGGAAGGAGAATCAAAAGAATGCAACTCCCACAGGTTGAGATAAGAACAGTTTAGTAACTAAGGTATAAC
>JASSUY010030349.1:0-14158 GCA_032466535.1 Forpus xanthops | reverse complement strand
TCCCTGAGGGACATCACTTGTTACTGGTCTCCAGCTAGTCATTGAGCCCTTGAGCCCTACGCTTTGCATGCAGCAGTCCAGCCAGTTCTTTATCCACCTTGTGGTCCACCTATCAAATTGATGTCTCTCCAACTTAGAGACAAGGATGCCATGTGAGGCAGTGTCAAATGCTTTTCACAAGTCCAGGTAGATGACATCAATTTCTCTACCCCATCCATCAGTTCCATAGCCCCATCATAGGAGGCCACCTGATTGATCAGGCAGGATTTCCTCTTTGTGAAGCCATGCTGGTTGTCACTAAGCACCTTTCTGTTTTTCATGTGCTTTAGCATGCCTTCCATGATGATCTGTTCCAAGATTTTGTCACGCACAGCAATGAGACTGTCTGGACTGTAATTCCCCAGGTCATCCATTTTCCCCTTCTTGAAAATGGGGTTATATTTCCCTTTAATCATCTTAAAATCAAATTTGGATGCAGTGTGTGTGAATTCCCGTGAATTGCATCTTTCACAAGCTTATTTAAAGATTCCTTACAGTTTGTACTAATTTATTATGACCTTATGGAAACTAACACTCTTGGTCTTTATCAATAGGTAGCTACTAAAAGAAAGATCTTTTTTAAGAAAAACAACAAAAAAAACCCACCCTTTTTAGGTATAAATATTTAATTCATTATGTTTGGTAGAAATTTTTCATGCTCTCTGCACAGTTCTGTGGGAAATTTAACATATGCATGTCACATATATGTGCTACATTATCAGTTTTTCAGAAATTGTTATTAGACATACAATGGCAAGACAATTTCTTTAAAAGTATTTACCTGAGACAACATGCCAAATTCAATCATATACATACAAGGCAAATTTTCCTGTCATTTCTATTTTGCATTGACTTTAGTAGGGATTGTACATTTTGGCAAAGAACTAGAACCGCTGACGTGTGTAGATCTACAGCAAGAGTGGGGTTTGCGTCTCACTGGAATACAACATTCACAAAAAAATCTTCCTATCTTAGCCTTGAAAGCAATATGCTGTGATCAGATGATAAAACTAGCATGTAATAGACAAGTCAATGTCAGCCTGTTAGTGTAATTGTCTTATATGCATTTTAAGTATGTATAAGGATAACTGCAGCAGCAAGGATATCAGCCTACCATTTATATTTTTTTTTTTTTTTGCATGCTGACTTAGAGCCCATTGAAAAAATCTGATGTCTTTGTTAGTTAGCAAGAGCTTTAAAATTCCATTAATTCTCTTCAGTCATTTTCAAGGATAAATAATACTGGAGCAATTACAAGTCTGCAGGATTGAATTGGTTGCATTATCTGCAATGAATGTCAAGAAAGTTTTGTCAGGGAGTCTGAAGTAAACTTATTACAAAGAATGAAGGTTTTCAGATTAATGACTTGAGGTGACTGTTATGTCATCAAAATGTGATGTCTGCAATTGGTTAACTGAAAAGTGGACTTTTCTGCATCTAAGAAATTGAGCTGATACCAAAGTCAACTGGCCTAAATTGCAGGCTTATGGCAGTATTTGTTGCATGCAGTGCTTATGTTTGGAATCTAAGAAACCTGCCACTGTTTTGTGGTACTCAGAAATCCATAAAATAGAAGTAACTTTTTGATCCAACTTGTATTTTGAAAGTGGTGTGCTATTTGAAGTGTCTGATTATTTCATAATTACCTCATTAAAAAACTCTCTAACAAATGATTTCTTTGAGCAAGTTCCCTGCAGTAAAATGTGTCGTTACATAGATGTAAAGCTAGAGCAAATCAACAGACCAGCTCAGTAGCTACTTCAATTTTTGTGATTTATTGTAGATCAGTGCTTTCCAAATAATGTGTTGTTTTGTTTTATTTTGGGGTATTCTTTTTTAGCTTTCAGTATCTTTGATATTGACACTTAGCAGTTACCAGAGCACAGACAGATGCCAAAGGCCACTGAACTCTAAACGCAAATCAGAAACGACTGATCTCTCACTGGTCATTAAAGGAAAGCTACCTGGAAACTGGATAAAACTGGGTTTAGAAATAATAAATGGAAAAAGAGCAAGTTAAGATGATTTTCACAAAAAAAACCGCTAAAACTACCCAAGGCAGACAGAGGAGCTAAGACAATGAAAACAAAAATATCATGCTCCTTCAGGGAGTGAGGTAGGAAGTTGGTGGATGATTCACCTCCACCCCAGATCTTGAGGAAAACCTTTTATCAGCCTTATGATTTAGTGAAGGGGTAAGCATAGTGACAGAGAAAGCTGAGACAGCAGGGAGTCTGTATGTATCAGTTTTGGCTAAATTATTATTGAGAAAGAGAGGTGAATAGATAATTTAAATGGCAAGATTTACAGTCATTACTGTGTTTCTAATAATTATTTGATAAGATTCTTTGGATGTGAATTAAGCAAAAAAAAAGAAATTTGCCTTTATGTCCATGTTTATTAAAGTAGCCCACATAAATTACATGAGATATCCAGTCTGGTACCCTATCCTTGAGCACTGACTGTTAAACCTGAATGCAGAAATCAATGGAAAATATAAGTGACCTAGATTTAATTTGCATGTGACAGCTGGTGGAGAATGTAGGCATCTTCAGCTGTTAAATTTTGGATGACAACCTGGAAATCTGGAAGAATCTCTTTTTGACCCAATGCTAATCAAGCACTTTACTAGAAGTAAACATAAAACTGCAATAAAACTTGCTGATGAGTCAAACTGGTTGAAAGAAAACAATCGTGTAAAAACTGGTTCCTGAGAACCCTTTGATAGTGTTTCCACTTTTAAAGTCATAAGTCTATATGCCTTGGAACCAAAAAGAGAGGTCATGGTGGCAGGATAGTCCTGTGTTATCTAGTAAGAACTTTCCCCAGTTGTGTCTGAGGTAATAGCTGGCACAGCAGGAGGTCAGGTACGGAGTTACTAGGCCCATTACTGAACCATGTAAACTGATTAAGTTAATGCTTCAGCAGCCCTATTAAAGGATTTCTGAACAAAGATGGGAAAAAAAACCCACTTTTTTAAAATTAAATAAATTTAAACACTGTTTAATTTATCAAAGAAGAGATTTAGTGATCATGAAATGATCAAAGTAGTACTGGGGAAAGAATTCTGATAGCAGAGAGCTATCTGAGGCAGAAAGACATACTGACATCCGAAGGCTGACAGAGAACGCTAGGTAAATTCAGTCCAGACATCAACCACATCTATGAAACAGTGTGATTAACTGCGAGAACTACTACAGGGAGTTCAGACAGAGTATCTCTCACTAAAGTTTAAACTAAAGCTGTTCATCTTTTTAGAAGAGCGGAAGCTTATCCAGAGATCAGGAATCCTTGGGCAAAAAGTTGTAGTCTGTGCAACGCAGGAGATGAGAATAGATGGCCATACTACCTCCCTTTGTCCTGGGATTGGTGTGTTAATTTACCTGATTTCTCTGTGCCTTGATTCTAAAGTCTTTGTTTCTTATTGTAAATTTTCATGACAGCTTTGCATGACTGTCAATCCTTTTGGGCATACGCTTTTGAACAAAAGATTTGGCATGCATTTTGACGTATAAAAAGAGAAAATGACTGCAAGGCACTGCATGCCAAAAGACACATAAAGAAAAAAAAAAGGTTTTAGCAGTAGTAACAATTAAAGATTCGAATTTCACAGAGCATGACAAACCAATGAAATCTTCCTTAAAATCATCTTTTTTTCATCTACTAGAAATAGTTAACTGCTAGCTCTTCATGTCCATTTGTTTTTGTGTTTAACTGTCAGCCAGGAGTTGTGCTCAAGTTCTCTTATTCAGTGACCTAAAAATCAATACAAGCCAACAATCATAGAATCATAGAATCATAAAATAGCTAGGGTTGGAAAGGATCTCAAGATCATCTAGTTCCAACACCCCTGCATGAGCAGGGACATCTCCCACTAAACCATGTCACCCAAGGCTATGTCCAACCCGGCCTTGAACACTGCCAGTGATAGAGCATTCACAACTTCCCTGGGCAAGCCCATTCCAGTGCCTCACCACCCTTACAGTAAAGAATTTCTTCCTCATATCCAATCTAAACTTCCCCTGTATACGTGTAATATTGGCACACAAAAATTTTGTGACTGAACTGTTGAAGAATATTTGAATACTTGAAATTACATGTAAAGTATTCACTAGACTAAGGTTTAAAACTAAGTTGTAGTCATAATGAATGAGCAGAAGCAGGAAGTTTATCAAGTTATGAATAGGAAAAATAAATGAGTTAAAGTCTAGGTAAAGAGCAGTAGTTCCCCCACAAATACATGAAGCTACTTCCCTTAGAAGTGTCTAGTTACTTTGATGAAAGCTAACGCAATAAAAATATACCTTTACTTAATCTGACATATCATATTGATATGTTTCTATTAATACGAAAAGTAGGCATGACTTTATGGAAATTTCTTTGTGGAAATCCATACTCTTAGATTCAAAGATTGTGAAGGGAGATGCAGGTGTATTACAGTGAACTCCCCCTGTCCACAGACTCATTGTGTTTTTCCCACGTCTAGCTTTGGGCCTTAGAAGAAAGCAAGCAGAAGACCCTTAAAGGAATACCTAAACCACTTATGTCCAGTGTAAGGAAGTTCAATAAAAATAAAGTCTGAAAAAAAGACTTATCCTAGTTAAACATAAAGATGTAGACAGTTTTCACTGAGCAGAATTTACAGGAACAAACCCCACAGATCATAAACTGGAAGTCTCTTGCCCTTCATATGCATATTTATTGGTTTCAATTAAGTTGGTAGTTTGCCGTATTTAAACTTAGCTCTGTCACTCAGACTCTCCTGTGCAAATGAATAGGTTGTGCCTGTACAGCTGAATCTATTTAGGCATTTTGAGTCATATTTTTCCCTTCTTCTATCTTCTGGAGAGAGTTAATGTGAAAGATGCTGATGCATACTCCACACTTCACATATGGTATTAAAAATCCATTAGCTAAACAACAGTGAAGAAATGGTTCTGATCAGAGGGAGCAGTTGAAGGTCAAGTATAAATAGATGAATAATATTAGCCAGGCTTGATTGGCCATGGGTTTATCAGGTGTATCTGAATGACTATGCAAATATTGATGTTTAGCAAACACAGAATTCAGAATAGAGTATTCAAATTTAAAAGCAAATACAAAATAGTAAAACATCAGCTTTGGACAGTGTCTTGAATGTGCTTATTAGAGAACTGTGGCATAAAAACAATAGCTACAGTTTGTATGAAAAGAGAATCCTTCAGTACAGATCATGGGTTCTTGTTCCAGTGTGGTTTGGCAGGTAAGACAGCATTGCTGGGCTCCTAGATACTAGCCGTCAGACTTTCGGTGCCATTAATAACACTGGATCAAAATCCCTAAAGGAAATGAGAGGAACCTAACTCAGAACCTCTCTTCATTACTCTTTATACTGCTTCTTAAATCTGACTGAGATTCATGCTGTTAAACGGAGAGTGGTAAGGAGTTGTGAAGGAATCCCTTGAGTCCCCTTACAGTGTCTTATATCGTAGTGTTGGAGTTTTTTTAAGTAGTTTGCTGATTAGTATTTCTTAAGTGTAATGAACACACTGGGGAAGGACTATAGGCACGGTTAAACCGCGAATAGTGGTAAAGTGATTGTGAATCTTAAAGGGATTATTCAGCTATCCATGAGGATATAAAACCTTTTAGAACATCTTCAATAAAAAAAATATCTCGTTCTTGTCTATTTTTATGTATCATCCTGTTAATAGGTTGGACTCCGGTTTCTGAAATTTCTTTATTTTTATGATGGTCTTCAGATTTAAGTGTCATGTTGATGCACTGGTTTCTTTCCCTACTGTTCTCTGTAAAGCTTTCTTAGCTCTTATTCATCTTCAGCTTCTGAATGGTGTTTATGTTACCCCTCGACGTAAAAGTCATATTAAAATTACTCTTAAAGTTTATCCTAAATATGTAACATTCTTTTCTCATGATTGGGTCAGGATATTGTTTTTTTTTTACTTAGAAATAACACTATAATGAAATTCCCAATATGTTCTGGTAAACTGCAATGAAAGATTTTGAATTAGCTAATAGTTCTTTCTTACTGCTACTGAAAATTTTTATGACTATTTAATAAAGATGATAGTGTTGAAAAATGATTTTTGAGATAATGTTAATCATGCTATTTTTCCAATCTTTTTAAGTTTATAAAAACTGTTAGAAGTATCATTGCTGGATGTCTACTGCATTAGCATTTTCATTGCAAAGCTCCACTATTGACAGGAAAACTGACTTACTTCTTTTAATATTTCTCTTTCTGAAGTTATGCTTCTTTTGGGACATTAATGACCATATTTTTGTCTTCTTTTCATTGATGAAACCATCAACCTGTTTTTTTTCTTTTTATTTTTTTATTTGCTTGCTCTTCAGTGGGTCTTTTGTTTGCCATCGATACACAGAACTGAGCTAGGTAATGTCATCACAAAATCAGCATTGTAATTTATTTATAAAGCCATAAGATAACCTCCTTGTAATCTAATACTCAAACTGCATGAACAAAAGTGAGATGAAGAAAACCCTTAAACTGCATTGGTTGCCACTACAAACCACCAAAGGATATTTTCCACCATCCCTAGCCACAGTGTTGCTCTATTTGTTGCAGCAGAATCTCCTTCATTTTGCTCTGCAGCATGTTGCAATTTTCCAAAGGTCATCTCATGCGTTCAATAAAACTGTTCAAGCAAGGCAGACATTTTATCAAAAAAGTGCCTGTTGGTCTATATCCCTTTCAATCTACAATGCGGGAGAAGAATTTGCTCTGCATACATGAACTCCTTGTTTTAAAAATCACCCTGCTCTGCTGCCAGCTGAAGATCTATTCATTTATGTTCTGTGATGCTGCACATTTTTGAATCACACTGAGACTTGCTGCAGTAAGTAAAATTGCCTACCCTTCAAAATGTACTATAAAGTTTTTCATTTTTTCCCCCTTCATTCCATATTCTATTTAAAAACATATGGGAAGTCTGAAGGGTTGGTTTTGTCATTTGCTCTAAGGCTTTCTGTAGTTAAATGTGTCGAACCACTTGTGTGAAAAATTCAAAGTGATCAACGTAGAAGATACCAATCTGAGTAATGTTGCTACACATTCTGGCTTCATTTAAATTTTTCACTTTAGGAAAGTATTCTTTAGCTTTTCAGAAAATGCATTAATTTTATGTATAATTTCCTATTATCTTGGCTGATATGGCAGTATCACCATAGCACAAATATAGGATACATTATTCTGGATCCAGCAGAATATACTGAGCTTAATAATATATATCAGACACCAGTTTTGGAGAGGGGAGAGAAGGGTAAGAGGGAAGTAAATTTGTCAGTGGTCTATGGTTGCTGACATTTCTCACATTACTCTCTATGGTCCATAAGGGAATCAAGGAAACATTCTGAAAATCGAACTAGGCCATCATGGAAATAGCATGTGCAGGGGAGAGCCCTGAACTCTACAGAGTCCTCTGAGCACCCTTTTCTTACTCTGATCTAAAGGCAATATTACTTCTTGCCAGGACTTTCATTAGTGTAGTTAGTTAAGACCAAAGGAAAGCCATGCACACCTTGCAGTTTCCTAAAGAAAACATGACAGTATGAATATATCAAGCTGTATTATGAGATCTGGCCAAAGTCACTGGAAAGGGGAGACAATATGGAAGGGTTTATGTGTGCTTCCTCATCCTGCAGGGGGAGAATCGCTGTATGGGGCATTGTTGCCCACTTGGGTTAACCACCACAGTCCTTTTAAATCAGCATGGGGAAACTTCAATGGATTTCAGATTTCAAGAACTAGCAAAGTAATATTTGAAAAGCCTATAACTCTATGATTATATTAATGGACTGCAAGAACCAGGTACAAGCAGAACAGTTGTGGGAAGTTGGATTGCCTACAAAAATGCTAAATCCGGAATCTTATTGGCTGGTTTCCTTCTTTCTCCCACATACAACCTATTTTAAACCTGAACTGATTTTGTTGTCAAAGACACTCTGTGGATTTCATCTGATCAAATGCAGTCACTGCAGTGTAGAAGTTAACTTTCATCTCAAACCACTATTTCAAGCCATCTATTATAGCCAATGTAGGGACATAACAACAACCACACTTAGGCTGAGCTAGGATTCACCTACTTAAGGGAAGAACATTTGTGACTCTTTTCTTGATTGCTCCCCTGGTCTTTGGTTATTAGAACTCAAAAGATTCTTGTGCAGTGAATGTAATTTTAAGTTTTTAGCAATTTATAATTTCTTCTGCATCTACTTGTGCAACCTTCTTTTAACATCCATAAACTCTTTACAGCCAGCCCTTTGGCATGGGATTCCACAGATCTGAAGAATCATTTTTGTTCATTTTCGGTATGGTTCATTTCATGCTTAATGTATTTTATTTTATTATTATTATTTTTTTTTTTTTTTAAGAAACACTGAACTGTTGATCTCTCTTCACCTTTTTGCAGGCCATACATGATTTTGTAGCCTTTTACCATTTCATGTCCTTTGTCTCTGTTGTCTCTTTTTTAGATTGAGAGCTAACCTGAGAAATTAGTCTCATCCTCAAATACGCACCTAAAGTAGACCAGACAAATCATACTTGAAAAGTGTAGTTCATTTTACTGATTGCTGAGAGAGCCCAGGATGACTGAAAACCAGACATTTGTGTTGTGCAGTTTTAGATGAAGATGAGATCTGCCTCATCTTTTCTTTTTCTTCCTTTTTTTTTTTTCTTTTTTTTATGAAATATCTCATTTTAAATGGGATTTTAGTGCATGGAAATTAGTGAAGTGATTTCAGCATGCAAGAAATAAACAGAACTGTCTTTGTCAAGAAAAAGTGTCTATGAAATAATAAAATTGTCTCATTCATTGAGTGCAGACATGGAAATGAAAAAACCAGGCTCAGCCATTATGTCAGGTATACTTATGCCTTCTTCATTTATAGTTTTGGCTTTACACTGCAGAGTTAATAATAAGGTTTTCAGCTAAGAATTCAAAATAAACACCAGTGTTGAAGTCTGAGTAAATTGGTATGCAACGTTCATAATTACTTATATTTATTTAACAAGTAAAAAATAAGTACTGCAATACACAATTAATGAATCTTATTATTTTATTTGTGAGGTTATAAAACTAAGCAAGATGAATTTTATTGTTTATTTCTTTAAAAAATTTTTTTCCTAATGGCTTAAAATTTTCCTCATCTACTCTAATTGATAGAATTGCTGCATCTGATGAACATGACTACCTGAAATCCCAAATGTCAGGCTGTGAAAAGCGTTCATTCAGGGCTGATGCCTGACCACTTGGCAGGGCACTGCATTATCAGCAGTCAGTCAAGATATCAACTCTCAAAATTGCCTCTGGGTCAGTCTTGTGCTCTTGGCTTTTATTATATCTGTGGGTGGATTTGAGTTCTCCTGGTGCTATGTTCCATTTAGATTCATAGATGTTAGGCCAGAAGAGACCACTGCGAACATCTAGTCTGATCCTCTGCATAATACAAACCACAGGATGCTCCTGATTTAGTTCCTGTTTGAAGTAGAGTATATCTTCTAGGGGAAAAAAATATTCAATCCTGTTTAATATTTCCAGAAAAGTATGCTATGACCTTAGGAGGTTTATTTGAAGCACTGTTTATCCCCAGTGTTAAAAGTGGACACCTTGTTTCTGGCATGAACTGGTACAGTTTCAGCATTCAGCCTTGAGCCTTTGTTGTGTTCTGCTAGATCAAAGAAGACATCCGCATTTTGTCCTCACTGTTAACAGGTCATGGCTTAACTTTCCTTTGTTAAACTATGCAGATAGCTCTGCCAGTATTTAACTATGAGGCTTGCTTGATTATTTACAGTTGTCATAGACAGGTACTACCAAAATGAAAAACAGTGGAAATGAAGCTAAAATGGCTGCTAATGGAAGCATTCTAGCTCTAGCATTTATGTAAAGTGGCGAATTATTATGCACAAAGCAAAAAAATGTTTTTTTACAATACAAATATTTGACTCATTGTACCAGAACCTCAAGAAGTTACCGAGGAGAAGGAGCCAGGCACTGTGTAGCAGTACATGATGCCTGGGCAAGGAATAAACAGCACAACTTCAAACAAGTTCAGGCTGAATGCAAGGAGGAAGCTGCACACGCTGCTCAGCGAGATTCTGCAGTCTCTGTAGTTTTTCAAGTTTCAGGGGTTTTCAAGCCCTAGCTTTATCTGATAAACCTGGTCTGACCCAGCAATTGACTGTGCTGTGATCAGGATGTAGGACCAGGAACTTCCTGAAGTTCTTTCCAACCTGAATCACTTTATGACTCTATAGCCTCATAAAACGCTTCAAGATACGTTGTCATAAAAGTTATTTCAGCTTTTCATATGCTTTTAATTGCATAATTGCATATGTTTTTAATTGCATAAAATTTCATATGTTTTTAATTGCATAAATACCATAATTAGATAGGTTTTAGAGTTATGTTTATTTGCATTATCTGGCTTAAATATTTGGTTTTAATAGCATTGATATTTTTATTTATGAATAAATAATGATATCTTCTTAGATTTTTAATTACAAAGCAAAAAATGTTTAATGGATATAATAAATTAGGAAAAGAGTGTATGGTTTTTACTCATGTACAGTGTAATTTCTGTAAATTTTTATTGAAATAATCAATATAATTAAGTTATAAGATTACAGAAAGATTGTTTTCTAAAAGAGGTAGGGAACAGGTTGAAATAAAATGGAACAGAATAGTTCAATTTGTAAGTGACCTACAATAATCATCTAGTCCATTTATCATTTCAGGACTGACCAAAATTTAAAGCATATTATTAAGGGTATTGTCCAAATGCTTCTTAAACGCTGACAAACTTCGCACATCAAACAGCTCTCTAGAAACCCTGTTCCAGTGTTTAACCACCCTCTCAGTAAAGAAATGCTTTGTAACATGAAATCTGAACCTTACCTGATGTAGCTTTGAACCATTCCCACGTGTCCTGTCACTAACTATGAGGGTCATCACCTTACATTATACACAACTATGTAGAAATGAAACAGCTCATGAGAAGAAAAAAGCCAGAATAAAATTCACTATCAAAAGCAAAATCTGCTGAAAATTTATGTAGCTTATACTCATCTGAATGTCAGTATCATTGCATGTTTAAAAAATACTTGGATTTCTGTATCTTGACATAATCCACTTAGAGGTATGAAAATGCCTGTTGAATTGTACATTCTAGATTTCTACCACTTGTCTGGTTACAATAAGAAATGGCTTATAATATAGTAAATGTGGTGGTAAAATGAAAAATCTGCACTTCTTGAAATTTTGCTGTTGAACTGGCGACCACAAAGAAGTGTGAAAGAATCAGATCAGGGGCTTACCATTAGCTGGTCATTTACTATATTGGGTAAATCCCTTTGAAAGTTCTTTGGAGGTCAAAACTGAGTGTTAAACCTATATCCAGGCAAAAAAAAATAATGCAGACCTTTCTGCAATTATGACCTGTCTTTGTTATTTTACCTCTTGCTTAAATTTATTACTGTGTAAATTTGATCAATAATACTGTGTTTTCTCCTTTAAGGTTGATTTGAAAAAATTCATTGCTTGGATCAAGGATCCCTGCATGTCCTGGTGGAAACCTATGTGCTCAAGAAGATCTCTCTCTACAGATGAAAGCAGAGACCAGTCATCAGTTTATTTTATGTATCTAATCTGAATCATGTTAATTTTATACTATTTTGCTTTATCGATTAACATGTCATGAAAACTCATGTCAAATTCCTTGCAGACGTTTACATATGTGTTCATATTCTATCACCAGTGATACCTTTACCAGCCAAATCTGTAATTTCATTAAAAACATTTTATGTTAGTTTAATAATGTCTAGTCTGCACATACTCTTGACTGGCATTAATCATTCATTCTCCTTAGTTCTTTCTTACCTGTGCCTCATATAACTTGTTCTAAACCATTCTATGGTTCTATGATTTTAAACCAAACTATATTGAAACAAATGTCAGTTGACTTCACTGTCTTTTTCATCTGAGTATGACCTTTATGGTGTGAGACATTTTTACAGGTCATCACCAGATGATGCTTGCAAAATTTTTCCTTCTACATGGGAAAAAAAAATGAAGAGTTTTGTGAAGTTGTTCCAATATTTTTAATACCGTATATGGTATAAAAGTGATTGAAGCTTGCTACATGTTCCATATTAAAACTTCGTAATGCAGGCCTCAATCCCAGGGGCAATAAACTGTCTTGGGATGAATTATGCTGTGTGTGCCTCCTGGGTGCACACCAGGATATGCAGATGGCAGAAGAAAAACACAAGGTGTCAGAAGAAGCCACTGCCCTTCAGACATCTCTGAAGTCTTTCAAAGGCCTGATATACTCAAGGAAGGCTGAGCAAGGAGCCAAAGGGGAGCAGAAGTGTTTTCTGTCTTTGGCCTCTTTCCTCATGACTATACATGGCTTTACCTAAAGAAGAAGGCTTTCTGAGCCAAACTGAAATAAAAATTTATTAACAAAGTCAATATTTCTTCTAAAGGATGTATTTGAATAATGCTATTATATGCTTGCTCGAGACTAAAGAATGCATTTATAATAGCTATCACTAGCTACCTCCAGTGATATCAAGAGAAAGTATTAGATAATTCAATGGTGGCTTAGCACATGCTTAGCACTTCACTAGCATGTACATGTTGCTTCAACCGTAGCTGATTCTAAGCTGTTTGCACTTGTCTATATGACATCCCTATAACCATTTTTAGAATTTTATTTTGCAAACACGCTTTTATACTTTTAAATATATTTAATGGGCATATTATCTGGAAAATATGCAAGAACCTCACTGAAACATGGTTTTGAGGGAATAAGAATGGAACGAAAGAAATAGAAGATTTCTGCTTTTAGCTTTGAATGCAACTGATTCTCACATCCTCTCTGAACAATCACTGAACTAGGATTCATTTGAGAAATAACTGCATCAGCTGACCATACATCACTGTCTGTGCCAAGGCTGGCACACATGTGTGCAAACAGAGACCTGGAAAATGTTGTAGCTTGTATTTCCATATATTCTATTACATTTTGCAGTTTGTTTGATTAGCCATAAATAGCTGATTTAGCTCAGAACAGCATCAAAAGCAATACCAGAGTTGCACAGTGAGGTAGGAAGAAAAGACAAAAGTGTTCATTAATTTACTAAAAGTAATTTAATTCCATTCAGAATGGTGTAGAAGCACGCTTTAATGCTTTTGAAAGGAAAATAAAGTTTTTTCCTTAGAGTGGAGAAAAAGCTAAAATCATGGAATCATAGAAACATAGAATAGTAAGGGTTAGAAAGGACCTTAAGGTCATCTAGTTCCAACACCTCTCCCAGGAGCAGGGACACCTCACGCTAAACCATGCTACCAAAGGCTAAGCCCAACCCGGCCTTGAACATTGCCAGCGATGGAGCATTCACAACTTCCCTGGGAAACCCAATCCAGTGCCTCACCACCCTCACAGTGAAGAATTTCTTCCACAGATCCAATCTAAACTTCCCTTGTTTAAGTTTGAATCTGTTGCCCCTTGTCCTATCACTACAGTCCCTATTAAAGAGTCCCTCCCCAGCATCCCAATAGGCCCCCTTCAGATATTGGAGGTGCCATGCTTGACCTCGTGCTGAACAACAGGGAAGGGCTGGTGGGAAATGTGACGCTCCAGGGTAGCCTTGATTGCTGTGATCATGAGATGGTTCAATTCAAGATCTGCAAGACAGTGAGAGGGGCATGCAGCAAGCTCACTGCCCTGGACTTCAAGAGAGTAGACTTTAGCCTCTTCAGAAACCTGCTCAGTAAGATTAGCTCTAGAGGGCAGGGAGGCCCAAGGCTGTTGGTTGATATTCAAGGATCACCTGCTGCAAGATCAGAAGTGATACATCCCTATTAGAAGAAAGTACTGCAGGAAGGCCAGGAGAACTCCTCAGATGGATAAGGAGATGCTGAGGAAAATTCAAAGGAAAAAAGAGGCTTATAGAAGATGGAAGCAATGACAGGCAGCCTGGGAAGAATACAGGGATGTTGTGCGGGAAGCTAAGAACCAGATTAGGAAGGCTAATGCCCATTTCGAATTCAACTTGACTATGGATGTTAAGGATAACAGGAAGGGATTCTAT